>KK502409.1:242192-249692 GCA_000688735.1 Glossina austeni
CGAGAAGCAAAAAAAAAAATAAAATTCATTTTGAATAAAAGATAGATTTAATGATATAACGAAAAAAAATACTCGCTATCCAAATAGCGAGAAGCAAAAAAAAAAAAATAAAATTTATTTTGAATAAAAGATAGATTTAATGATATAACGAAAAAAAATACTCGCTATCCAAATAGCGAGAAGTAAAAAAAAAAATAAAAATAAAATTCAATAAAAGATAGATTTAATGATATAACGAAAAAAAATACTCGCTATCTAAATAGCGAGAAGCAAAAAAAAATAAAAATAAAAATAAAATTCATTTTGAATAAAAGATAGATTTAATGATATAACGAAAAAAAAAAAAGACATTTCGCCGTAAGCCAACACATACTAATAAGCAGATCTTTGATTTGTACATTTATGAGTTCGAAATGCTTGATGAAAAATGATTGTTCGCTTGAACTTCGATATTGTCTTTGCTTATTCCCCCGCAAATACACGCACTCATGTGTGTGCGTTAGTTTTCTTTTCTTTTCTTTTCTTTTCTTTTCTTTCTTTTTTCTACTTTCGGGCAATTTGCAAAATTCATAGCAAAAATAGATAGAAAGATAAGGAGAGGAAAAATGCTCGTTAATCTCATCTGAAATAAATGAAAGATAAACATTCGAATGTTAAATGTAAAATTTGTTAAAGCAAAGAGAATTAACCGGAGAAACATCACCTGCACCCGCAAAACAATGTAAAACAATGTTATTTAGGGCGCGACTCATCAAAAAGTGTTTGAAAATTCAAGTGGTTACAGACAGAGACGGATTTTCATTATCCTTTAATTGTTGTCATTGTTGTTCACACAATTTTTTGGTTGAATAAATCTCTGCGAACATACAAACACACACACACATACACTGAGGTGTTTTTATAATAAATTAAAGAATTGTTTGAAACATTTACAAAGCGAAAAGAATGCAAATAAGTTAAACTGGCCTAGTTAAGAGATTTGCATTGAATCTCTAGGCCAGGCACAAAATTGCCCAAACAGTGCGGACAAAAACAAAGAAAGACCATAACTTATGAAAAGAGTTCAAAACACTAGGAATATGTAAAGATTTCAAATATTTTTGTTTAACTAATGCCTCTTAAGATCACAATGGAACTACGGTATGGGCAAATATATGCAAAGTCTTTACAAATCAGAGCACAATAACAATGTACTGAGTAGGCATTACAGTTGTACTTATATTGCTTAGAGACGTTATTGTATGTGTAGGCGCATATATATACGCTGCATAACTATCTCTTAATAATGCGGCGCGTATACACTAACGCTACTACTATTACTACTACTACTACTACTACTACTACTACTACTAATAATATTACTATTCTATATGAATATCTACACCATAGCTTTGTGTTTAAAAATCGCTTTTGTTTTCTTTCATTATTTTATTGGTTTTTCTTGTGTATAAATTTATGCATGCGATATCCGCAAATGCGTATGCGCATGCATGCGTGTGAATGCGTGAATGTTTGTCTGTGTGTGTGTGTGTGTGTGTGTGTGTTTATATTTCCATATATATATATATAAGTCTATCTCTATTTGCATGTGGCACACAAACAATAAAAACCTCAAGTACCCACTTCACATGCCATTGTTTTTAGCTTTAAACATTTGCTTACTTGTTAACGCCGGCGGCCTTTAGACGTACGTGGTATGGTACGGATTAATGAGTTTCGTCTTCATGAAAAGGAAATGTTCTTAAGTAATTGTAAGTCCACTTACTTGATACACACACACACACACACAAACACACGCGTAAAACATAGGAATCTTTGGTTCAGGGTCAGGCTTTCCGTAAAAATTTATTTACTTTTTTCTGTTATTTTTATTTAATCATTTTATTGGCACTTACCGCATAATTCCTTGTAAAACGAAATGAAATGAATGAACCAACAATTCTTTCGGGACCTTGTCACCTGAAAATGTCCAACATATTGTATATGTAGCTATACACATCTATATATATATATAAATATTTTTGTATATTTGTATGCATATATATATGTATATATATATAATATATATATATATATATATATATATAGGTATGGTTAACGGCTGAGTTTTAGCAGATGCTATAGACACCTATGTAGGTGCAGACGTGCAGACTATGCTTACACATATTTAGTAAATTGCATTAAATTTGTACACCCACAGTGTAAAAACGTGAGCGTCTATCTTAGCACTCATTTAACGCATACATAACACGTAGATTAAGCCGCTTGTATATGACTTAGCAGGATTTTTCATACACGTAAACTATTACAAGCATATATTAGGGTTTTAAGTAATCGTTCAATTTAAGAATGCATCGCAATTATTTTTGGGCGTTTTAATGAATTACTTCCTATAATGAAAATGCTATCTACAAGCGTGTAGTACGTTTAAGACATGGATGGATTGGACATGGGGATTTATTTAATCCCGATACCAAGTCGCAATTATGGGCAGTCGAAGTGATGGGCTAAAAGGCAAAACATAAAATTCCATAAGATTTGTACCGAAATTATTTTGATAAAAAAAAATTCTCATAAAGAAAAAAGTTCACGAAAAGGAGACGTAACGTAAAGTAATTAATCGAAAAAAGTTTCGTAAACAAAAAAGATTCTTAGCAAAGAAATTTCGATAAATCGTGATCAGTGAAAGGAAGAGAATAGGGAAAAAGAAGATTCGTAAGAAGAAAATTCGGGAAAAGGCGGTCGGCGATAAGAAAATGTGTCCGCGCAAAACGAACTTTACGACTTTACACAATGTGCATAAAGAAGAAATTCAGGAAAGAAATCTGGCAAGAAAAGGATTCGTGAAAAAACATTCGAAAACTCCGCATTCTTAAGCAGAATATTCGCAAAAAAAATACACGCACACACACACAAGAAAATTATATTCGGTCGTGACCGAATCTTTTATACTCATCACCATTATCTTAAAAAAAACAAAAAAAAAAAAAAAAAGAAAACCAAAAAAGGAGAGAACTAAATTTTCGTACTCGGTTATATAGGGTGGGCGCGGCGTAAAAAAGTGAAAGTGTATGTGGTGTATGTGTTGCACTTAATGAGTAAAAAAAAAAGTGGAAAGCAAAAGCGTTCAACATTTTGTTACATCGGCATGTCGGCGTCCCTTGACCGGATTTACAGGCGACATCTTCAGTTTTGCGAACGTCAGAATGTTTACCACAGATACTGCATTGTTGCAGTTTTTACAAGCGGCCGGTGCTTTGCTTTGGACTTTATGGAACATATCAAATGCACTTTGTCCACTGGCCTTTATACGCTCTATAGTTCGCTATAGTAGGTACGCTAAATAATAAGACCTCATAGGACGCATTCTATCCGATGGCATTAATCTGACAAGTGAAACTACCTACAGGAAGTAAAATACAAGAGAACTTTTCCGCCAACCTATTATAATGAGAAGTGAAATATGCTTCGAGACACATCCCATTGACGCTAAGTATTCCTGAAGCGTAGAGATAGCGTAGAGCAAGACATTAAGTAAGATAAATAAATAGCATGAAATAATGGCCAATAGATTAAGAATATATGGGCAAAAGTATGGACTAAAGACCCATCTTATGTAATTACCTCTCTACACATATAAAAGTGAAGAAAAGAAAAGCGAAACCAACATATTCTTTATACAGAACTTGCAATAGCTTCTTAGGTAATAAACGAAGTTAAGATTTCATTTTCTGCGAAATATTCATCAATATCTAAAAATATAAATCTATATAAAATTTCAATGAAACACTAATTGAAGTGAGAATTACGTCCCTACAATATTTCTATAAGTTAAAGTTTTTATTAGGTTTTCGAGTTTCTTTCCTGTGCAAAGCTATCTATACATTACAGTGGAAATCAAATATTTTAGTTTAGTTAAAGCTCTACACGATACTCGCTTTGCCAAAAAAAGTTGTCATATATAAGTTGTTAGTATAATCTTTGAAAATCGTAAGATTTCAACTATATAAATGTATTCTATACCGCTGCTAGTATAAGAGAGTATTATATGCGGAGAGTGTGCGGATGTGTGTAACATCCAGCATGGCTGCAGATAGACTCATCCGTTATTATACCCAACAGAAAGTGATTGCAAATTAATCTAAGCTTTTCTGCCTATCTGTCCGTCTCTCCGTCTGATGCCTGCTTATGTATATTTTTGCGAACAGGTCGCAAATTTTCAAGATATTTTGGTCAAATGCGGTATACGAAGATTTTTTGGCCCGAGGAAGATCACTATTGAATATCGTTTGGATGGAAGAACTTTATCGATTACTCCCCATACAAAGTCTTACTTTAAGACGTCGTTATGATCATGTGAATATCCACATTAAACGAAGTAGTGTGAAGTATTTAACAGTGCGCCGTGACCGACTGTAGTATTTTTAGTTGCTTTTGATTCGCTTAACTAGACTTCGGAAAAAGATTAACTTTTGTCCAATAGAACTTCAAAGCCCTTAGCATGGTCACAAATACGAATTTCATAACCTTGAACTATCGAAGAAGATGAAAGAAGAAATCAAGACTTCCTTTTTTCAAATAAAAAAGTTGGCCTACCTCTTATCTGCATTTAAATTTATTTTCCATTTATTTCAATAGCTAGATATGATACTAATGATGATGATATACTGAGTAGATCAAAAGGTAATATTATCGCCGCATAAAGTCATTAAGTTTTTAGAAGAGTCAGAAGAGAAAATCGAATACAAAATTGATCCCACATCGGACCCTTGCGGAACCTAACTAAAAGAGAAACACAAAATAACCTTTCAATCAAAAAGCTTTGTATTGATTTAGTTCCAAAAAGCGGAAAACCAAGAGAATCGCAATCAATTTCAAGGTCAAAGAGAACCGAATCAGTTTAGCGTCAAATTTCTCTTTGTCTCTTGTGAAGTATTCGGACATGAAAATTTTCACTTCGAATACTTCGAATACTTTTCTCAGGCATTGGTTTCAATAATTTGCTTTTAAGAACCCTTACACCTACATATCTTGCTAAGAGAAGTCAAGCGGTCGGCAGAAGCGGAAATAACTTCAGCCAATTTCCAAATGTTTAAAACATATTGGAGTCGGACGCATGAGTGAATTCTTGATGTTAAAAAACGGATTCCTTCATGGGGAATATTTTTTAAACCTTTACTTGCAATGTCATCCATCGCTGAAGAATTCCGCACAAAGCATTTAACGACATCATCACTTAACGTAGTCCCACTCTGTGACATGAACTAAAACTGAGTTCAATTTCGCTACCGCATAATTAATTGTATGCTATCTCGTAGGAGAACTTAAGTTCCAAGAGACGATATGATTTTCTAGAAATCTTTTTGCAAAAACTTTCTTTTTTACCACAACAAGAATAAAGAAAATATGCGATCTCGATGCTTAGGCGACGGAGTGGCATTGCGTTTTATACGCAGCAATTTGCTTACATTCCAAGATGGCTTGGATTTTGCTGTCCCAAGTACTTACCTTATCATCCCATAATGCGTCTGTGAAAGTAAAAAATTTCACGTCCGCTTAGTGACGGATAACTAACTACAAGCGTTTATATAATCGACTTGTTGACGATAACATTCTCTTCCATAAAAAGTTCTGTCACGATTTGAATCTCCAAGAAAACAGGTATAGGAAACTTTTTGAGTACTGAGCGTCTGATATGCTCATCGTATATAAATTGGTGCAACTGCCTACATCTTCTGTTCTGGATATAGAGTTAAGATGGCTTTGTTGGCCATTAAAGGTAATCGTAATAAAAGGTCGATAACTTACTCAATCAGTTCTGTTGTAATCAGTGGTGTTGTGCTAATTTTTTTTTACCGGAACGCGTATATATAATTATATAGACAAGGCCGATCCTGGGTAGGCGGCCGCTCTGTGCGGTCTCATGTCCCACATTTCACGACGGAGGGGAGATTTCCCCTAATTGGGTATGGCAATAAACTATACCAGGGATGAGTAACGCACGGACCGCTTGCATTACAATTTATGTATGAAATCTTAACTTTTTTAAAATTTCATTTTTTTTTCTTCTAATGTTTGTTATAAATTCTCGTTATCAGAAATCGTTTTTAGTACCGGAACGACGTTCCTGTCCAAAAAGGAAGTACCGGAACGACGTTCCGGAGCGTTCCGGCTCGACAACACCACTGGTCGTAATCCATTGTAAGGTTTCCTTTAAGCATCCTTGCAGCATCAATTACTATATCTAGGATTTAAATCCCCGCGCAAGTTCCTTTGAAATTTGCACTTAAACGCATCTGAGCTGAGATCCATCAGGAACACAGATACTAATGCATTGTATAGAATTTTCATTGGTATTGCAATTTCCATAGCATATCAAGACCGATATTTTCAATTGCATTTAATTGACGGAATTACGCAGAATGTCAAGCTATTGTAAACTAAAATTGCGACTCCCAAGCCTTATACATAAGTGTAGTTCGCATGAAGTAATTTATCGAAATATTTTCAGCAAGTTACAGAAAGTCTGCGTATATCGACACTATTGCACATTGATTAAACAATTAAAAAGATCAACAAATGTATTGTCAGTGGTTTCCAACCTTTTTGCACCGGCGCCCCTCTTTTAAAAAAAAAAATTAATGCGCCCCTCTTTAAAAAACAAAAAAAAGGGGGCGCGCCCCACAGGTTGGAAACCACTGGTATTGTGGACACTACGGCATTTCCAGCAAATGACATTAAGCGTTGCTACATTTAACATTTGCGACGCTCAACATTTGAATATAAATTATTTAATACGTAATTGTGTATTAACAGTAAACTATTCTTGCTTGATTGTACACATGTTAAGGGTTATTAAAAATATCAAGAGCTAACTGAGTGATTTCGTTTTCGATGAAAAGATCTTTGCTCTTAACGATAGTCACATATAGTAGAACTGAATCTATTCTCATTTACAAAATTCACTTTTAGCTCAGTCCCTTTAATTATTGCTTTCAGTTAACGGAGTCAAGGGGGCCAGTGTTACATAAAAATAGGCTTTCAATAGGCGTGAATTTCACGCCGAGAGATTTCATAATTTTTATAAGCGAACTGACTAATATGCTCGTAAGCATATGTGGTTGCAAAGATATGACGAAAGATGCCAAAAGCAGAGAGAGAATACGCCAAACTATATGACTTGTAATGCACATCTAAACGATGTTTACGTTTCTTGTTAGATTACTTATCTTAAGAACAATTGAAGTCGCACTCGTATTTAAAATTAGTAAAAAAAAAAAAAAAAACAAATTTTTTTTTCTTTTTTTTGGTTTGGCGGAAATCTGCTAAGTGATTAAACCGCAATAAAACAACAACATGTAGCAGAGCGTTACATGAACACGACAAAATACAACATTTCCCTTATCAGTAGATCATAGGAAGCCGCATCTAAAAACGATGGCGCCACAATCACAAAGTGAAAAACCATAAAAAAAATTCGCCCTCAGAGAGAAAAGCAGA
>KK502409.1:254692-265546 GCA_000688735.1 Glossina austeni
CTGGGTGCGCATAATTTAGTATCTATTTATTACTGTGGGCGCGTCATTCAACAAATTTTACCTATTTTCACTACCAACCTGCTTGCGAGAACTTCCAATGTTTCTCTCAAATTTGAAACCATTAGCTTCACTTGTTTGACCAGGAAAATGTTTACAGCAGACTTTACACAGACGGGTGGACGGATAGATGGCAGGCTTAAATTAATTCAGAATTTGATGTTGATCAAGAATATATACGTACTTTGTGGAGTCTCTAAAGCTTCCGTATGGGCGTCGTAAGCATTTTGATAAAATGAATATACAGACGGATAGACGCATAGATGGCAGGCTTAAATTAATTCAGAATTTGATATTGATCAAGAATATATACGTACTTTGTGGACTCTCTAAAGCTTCCGTATGGGCGTCGTAAGCATTTTGATAAAATGAATATACCCACCGTCCTCCGATGATCACCATAAAAAAAGGAGCAAAAAACAAGGTCTTATAATTTTTCAATAGACTTATAAAATTATTTTATAAAGTTCATAACCATGTAATACTTTGTAAACGAACTTTAATGGAAAACTTTGTATATAATTTACGAAAAAATTCGATTTTTACTACATTACATATAGATTTCATATGTATTAAGAGAAAAAAGTATAAAAATTTGCTAAAAGTCAACTTTTCGCATGGATTCGCATCATTTAGTAAGCTTACCTTAAGCGATTTATTTAATAAATTTATTTAACTCAAGGACCCCAAGTCGTCCCTCGTTTTGGGCTCACGGATTCTCCGTCTCTGGAGAGGGGAAGGAAGTGCTAGTTAAGATAGAATACGAGATAAGATAACTTAAGCATAGATTAAGATAAAATAGGAATAGAATATAGGAATAGATTAAGATAGAATAGGAATAAAATGGGGATAGTTTAAGTATAGGGTAAGAATAGAATAGAGAAAATTAGTTTAGTTAGTCGAGGTTAGGCTCTCGAGCCAGTTAGTTGAAGTTCGGCTCTCGAGCCAGTTAGTTGAAGTTAGGCGCTCGAGCCAGTCAGTCGAAGGTAGGCTCTCGAGGCAGTCAGTTGGAGTTAGGCTCTCGAGCCAGTNGAGGCAGTCAGTTGGAGTTAGGCTCTCGAGCCAGTTAGTTGAAGTTAGGCTCTCGACCCAGTCAATCGAAGGTAGGCTCTCGAGGCAGTCAGTTGAAGTTCGGCTTTCGAGCCAGTCAATCGAAGGTAGGCTCTCGAGGCAGCCAGTTGAAGTTCGGCTTTCGAGGCAGTCGGTGGCAGTTAGGCTTTCGAGCCAGTCAATCGAAAGTAGGCTCTCGAGGCAGTCAGTTGACGTTCGGCTTTCGAGCCAGTCGGTGGTAGTTAGGCTTTCGAGCCAGTCAATCGAAGGTAGTCTCTCGAGGCAGTCAGTTGAAGTTCGGCTTTCGAGCCAGTCGGTGGTAGTTAGGCTTTCGGCCCAGTCGGTAGTAGTTAGACTCTCGAGCCAGGGAGTCGAGTTAGTTTCGTGAGCATCGGCAAATGATCGGTCACGGTGACAAAAATAAAGATAGGAAACTGAAATAAATCTGATGCAAAAATTCGCTGATCGATTACGAATATGTGGCTTACAAAATGGATATGATCTGTTCGTATACACGTACACGTCTGTGCAATGTGGAAAAAGATTTAAAACAACCTCGAAAACCATGAGCAATTTTTTCAAATTTTTGTTTTTGAAAAACTGCTACACTAGTATTCGTCAGAAGTACCTGTTTGTTCGGGACACCCGTATTCCTAATTGGTTCAGTAATATGTTCACGGCTCATATCGAGCTCTTTTTAATACTACCTGCTACGATTTGTTACTACTAGATTTACGATCATTGACCATAAATACCTTTTTTTACTGAAATTCATCTTTTTAACGCACATATTGAAAGGACATTTTTTATGAAAAAAATATGTTTGTATTCATTGTAAGAAGTATGCATTCGGAAAGTGTACATCCAAAGTAGACGTTGCATTTAAATAATAAAATTCGAATATGTATAATAAATATATATATATATATATATATATATAAGCTATAAATAAATGATTCCATCAAAATTTCTGTTTAATATATCCGTCAAAAAGTTGAATATGTTTAGTAGTATTAAATAGCAGCAGGTAGTATTAAAAAGAAGTCGATATGAATCGTGAAAGTATTACTGAACGAATCGGGAGCACTTGTGTGCTGAACAGGCACGTGCTTCTGACAGATACTTGTGTGTACCAGTTTTTTAAAAACGAAAAATTCCAAAAAATTATCCGTGTTTCACGAAATTGTTTTAGGTTTTTTCACATTGTAGACGTGCATGTGCACAAATCACTCCCAATTTTTTAAATTCAAATTCCTAAACGATCGGGGAATGTTTGCGCCAAACATTTAGCTCCATATGATTATTTCGGCGAATGAAACGACTCGCAAAACACGAGTCACCCGTCGAATTGATGGATTTTAGTAAAAATGGCTTGACCACATTTATAAATGGGAAAATGGGCGTGTCCCGGAAAGAAAGCATAGACAGATTTATCTGCTGAAAACCAACATCTAAAGATCTCTGAAGATCTCTACTCCCTAATGCAGAATTTTTGATCTTGATATCATATACGCCTCAACTTGACATTACTAATGTCGCACACATATCAAACACAATATGTTATATTAATACTGCAAAGTATTAATTTGTACCTTTGACACATAATTTTTCAAGAATAAATTAATAATTGTTTCAAGTTTCCAATAAACAGAAAAAAAAAAAAATAATAATAATAAAAAAACCGGCATTTATTCTAAAAATTATTTATCTATTTATTAGAAATTTATAAATTATTAATTAAAGTAATATAATTAAAAAAAACGCTTATTATCGAGAAATGTTTACATGAATTGCAACGAAGAGTATTTAATTTTTCTCCTTCTTTTTTCTTATTATTATTTTTTTATTTTTTTTTTTTTTTTTTTTTTTTAGCAAAATGGAAAAAACAACAACAGCAATAACTACACTTCAATCACATACAGCTATGAAGAAGAAAACAAAAATGAAAGACTAAATTCTAACTAAACTGCAACGGAATCGCAAACGTTACGATTATTACAATTGCTGTCGCAATCACTACGATCGCAAGCACCTTTACCACCCAATATGGCTGAAATACTAAAACTGCCATGTTTCGCAGCGATACCAGGAATCTCATATGATGGCCGACGCTTAAAAGATTGTTGATATTGATGTTGGGACTGTTGTCTTGCGATATCGATGCCTGATTGTGATTCCTCAGATGATGTACTAACCACATCCACAAACGTATCAACAGCACTCACTTCATCTAATTGCACCGACGACGATGATTGACTAGATGCATTCGTGTCTGTGAATAATAACTGCTCTGTTAACAATGGCCGATTGTAGGCCATATTAAGTGTAAATTGCGTAGAGGCGATACTATGGGGAAGCGTTGCATTACCATACACGGGCATAGGTTGGCCTAATTGTGTGTAATATGTTGACGCGGAAGGCATTAACTCCGTTAAAATGGCAGCAGAATGATTTAAATTATTCACTATACACGGAACATTGACATCATACGCGCGGCTGTCATAACGCAGCTCAGTAGCATTTACCTCCATATACGGTAAATGATTTCTCTCATCATTACGACTACGTAAACGTTTCGTCTGCGATGAATCTTGATTATTACTGCTCGCCACACTCAATTGATCATCTTCTCGTATTACTGTTGTTGTAGACGTCATTGCATTATTGGTTGATGGATGATTGTCTTCACTTCGGTCGGGTGATAGAGACATTTTACGCTTGCAACGTGATTGCCCAGTTTCACGGAAACCCTTAGCAAACGGATTGTTATCAATTTTCAATTTTGTTATACGATCATTCTGAGGATATAACATAAGAAGAAGAAGAAGAAGAAGAGCAAACAAAAAAACTCTTTACACGTGAACAATAATAACAAAAAAGGTTAAAATTCCCTTTCCAACTTGGTAAAGAATCTTAATTGGCGCCTAAACATTAATATAAAATACACGTTGAGGAATATGAATTATTTCACGGAAATTTTCAAAATTGTAATTAATTAATTTAAGCATTTTAATAAAACCACATCTAAATAAGAGTCTACATAGAGAGAGAGAGAGAGAGAGATGTTTTCGTTGGCTCAGACTTTATATCAAAAAAAACCTCGAATCTCGGATATATAATGCCTTGACAGATTTCAATTTATATAGGCATGCGTGTCTGTGTTTGTGTATGTGTAAAAGAAAAGAAAAACCGTATGTCCAGTCAATAGTCACATGAAAGCATGTCATATGTAAAGTAAATGTGAAACCTTAGGGTAGCGAGCGCTCAATGTAATTATGAATTTGAGACCACATCGGTAAATGTGACTCAAATCTTGAAATGCAATGCTTTACTTACGTAGATTAAGTTCTAGAAACATTAGAAATTAAAAACTAAATTATGACAAACACAAGCAAAAGCGAATATTATGTAGCTTACTACGACATTGGACAGATTATCGAACTTCATCAAGTTCTTCCAAATTCTTTCAATTCTTTATCTCTTTTGAAGGTAAAGTGTGAATGGAAAAAGACTTAACTAAAACCCTTTAAAACTACATATAAGATATGCTTTCGAAATTTTAAGAAATGAAGTCTAGTATCTTGAATGGGATAAGTGGATAAGTGGTTCAAATCGAAGACACATCAAAAAAGGGTTCGCGCACAAGATTGAAAAATTTCGAGTTTAGATCGTATACACTCGATTAATGTTTACTTTAAGCTAAAGTAAGCTTCAAAACTGTATATTAAAAACCGAATCTCTAAAGAATCTGTCTGTGGATGTTAAAAATTTTCAATTGAATTAAACTCTCACGACCTGTGTGTTATAGCCGTGAATCCCCCAAAATTTACATCAAAGATTCATAAATACACTCTAAATAGACACTACAAGCATTAGTTTGTATTTTTGTTCAACTTTCACAAATTCCGCTTCTTTGAATCGTCGAAGCTAAAAGACATGTCGAGTCTTGAACTAACCGATAAAGAAATTATAATTCAAGACTCCAAACTTCCGTAAAAAGAAGCAAAACGAAAAAAAAAAAAAAAAAATTCAAACTTTACTATCAACTATATTGACAAATTGATCGGATATCGAACTACGGTTTATAGTAGTCGAACAATTATATGGGTTACTAGAATTCAAATATAACTGACCTGATAGGCTGTAACTGCTATGAATTCCGTTTCAGGAAAAACAAAGGCTTGCTGAGGAGCCCAAGGAATTTGTGTCAAATCATTGGTGCATATTACATGAATACGTGGCTGATACTTGTGCATGCTGGCCAAAACTATCTGAAATCATAAAGAGCATACGATTTTTTTTTTTTCACATAATCACTTTTCACTCCATAAAAAGTCTTACAATGCTTACATGACCATTGTTATCTAAAGTGTTGTTCGTTAATTTGACTTTATTGAAGAGCAAAGGCTGAGCTTGCCAATGTAAACCGGTTGCAGGGCTATCAGGATGTAAATACATGCGTTGTGGTGATTGCGGTTCTGCTCCACCCGCTGGTACCCATTGTGAGCTGGAAAATTTATAACGGCAATCCCCCAAAGGCACCATTTCAATTAGTACACAATATTGTGTTTCATCTTCTAAGCCTTTTAACGAGACACGCATTGAGGGAAACATACGTCTATTGAAAATAATAAAATATACAGAAGCGATCTTCATTACAATTACTTATCTCAGTCATATGTGTTTATTTATTTATAGATAGTCATACTGCCATACTGCCATAGGTATCATAACAAAGAGTCCAAAAGAATTGACTGATAACTTTGATAAACATCACCTTTTGTTTATGAAAAACTGGCAACAAGTTTGCCATAAGCATCTTTGCTTACCTGCCGCATTTGGTGATAATCATTTCGGTACCAATTTTATGAAATTGTTGCCATAAATTATTATTTTCCAGTTTAACCTCCACATTGCCAGGTAATTTCGGCAAAGGTGGCATTGCAACGTGCAACGGTATCATATGCAAAGGTATAAATTGCGCAAAAGGATCTAAATACAATTCAATTATTTAGAATAAAAAAAAACAAAACAAAACAAAAAAAATAAATAAATAAAAAATAAGCCGACGGTTACTTTATCTAGCAATTCATATTAAAACGTCTTCGAATTCTCCCACCTGGTATTCGCTGCATTATTTGTTGTCTATATAAAATTTCATGGGCAATTTGTTGTTGCATTCTCAAATCTATTAATTCATTCATGGTAATCATTGTTTTTTTTGTTTTTTTGTTTTAAATCATTTACATACATAAACTTTAACGTTAAATGTGCGGTGCGTTAAACTTTACTAAAAATCAGAATCCGTTCTATAATCACTTCCTTCTTCATTCGAGTTTATTTCTCAACTTCTTCTTCTCAACTAAAAACAATTTTCTTCTGTCATTTCGTTAACGAGAAACCGAATCTTTCCTCTCTTATACAATTACCATCTCTTATCTTAAAAAAAAAAACAAAAAGCAAAAACAAAAAAAAAGATCTTGTCTTTCTCTCTCTCTCTCTCTCTCTCTCTCTCTCTCTCTCTCTTTCTCTCTCTCTCTCTGTATTAATAACATCAAAAATTCTGCTTAATCTATTTCATTTCATTCTCCCATTTTTTCTCTCTCACTCTCACTTGTATTTGTAGAGTATCGTTACTGGGATTGGTTTATTTGGCCTTTTAATACCTAACTGAGTTGCATTATGTTATCTCTGTTACTCTTTCGGTTTACTATACTATTAGGTATTAATACTCCCTCCATTTTTATATTTTAGTAAATCAACAAAATAGGGAAAATAAAATTTTTAATAAAATTTATTTGCTTAATAATTTTAATCATTTTTTTATTTATTTTCATTTCATTAAAAAATTTTTATATAAGAATTGGAAACATTTAACTTGGATTAGATGAAAATTTATTGATGTAGCGATTAGTGAATGTTTTGAAAGAAGATTAAACGATAGGTTCTAAATTTATAAACAACTTTTATAAGATTCTTCAAGTTGTCAGAGATCTTCAGTCCAATGGACATAATCCGGTTGCGTTAAATTCTTATACTGCAATATTTCTCATGTATTATACTCATCGAAATTTGTAAGCACCCTACATGGTATAGAAGGCATGTTGAAGAATGACAGGTATATTTATTATATGAACATGTAGATATTTTTATTTTTTGTTGCCGTGAAGTTCGCCGATCGTGCATAGCCCAAAGTTTTGTCTACACTAAACATGGCCTATCTTCCCACTCGATCGGTTATAGTTTGATATTCAAGCAATTATTTGTTGCTACACATCGGAAGATTCGAACACTGCTTCACTTCTATAGTTGGAATGGTTTTGTATCGCTTTCCCAGATCCTATAAAGCATTGCTTACTAATGTTTCGATTTATATGGCAGCTTGGAATTCGAAAATCCAATAATCATTTCTTCAATCCAATTATTCCTTCTTGGTTTGATTCAATACTTGTTTATATATTGTCCCGCTAAAGTTGTAATTTTATAATCAATTATTATTCTTTGACAGGTTACCTAGCTTTTCTTCCCTTTGCAATTTGAGATCTAAGCTATCAGCTTTTCTTGTAGGTAAAGACAACGTACACAGCATCGTTAAACATTTTTTATTAAGCTTCTCTAACCGCCTGACAACATCTGTGCGTCTGTTCGTCATGTATTCCTGAGTTCAACCAAAAGGTTGCAACATTTCCCATATATTTTGATTAAATTTAGTACAACGCTTACGGTACAACGCAATACAAGGAGAGTTGTATTTTGGAAAGCCAAAAAAATGATTTTTTTGCTCTTCACTCGTCAATTACAACAATAAAAATCGATGTGTTCTCTTCTGAGATAATGGTGCGGTGGGTATACTTTCAGTTACACCACTTGCAATACAAGGCTATATTAAGTCTGCGCGGATGTAGACATCCCAAAGGACTTGATATAGACGCAGCTTTTTGCATCGATCTAAGCTTGTCTGTCCGTCTGTCTCTCTTTTTTATGTACAATCATATCGTAGCTACATATTTACATAGTGAATTACATAAAAAAAAAGAAAAAAAAAACATTTGTTTTGGCCCAAGGACGAACGCTATTGAGAATGATTCGGATCGGAGCGCCCTTCCAATCACTTCTTATATAACGCATTATTTCGAAAAAGCGTTATATAAATAACTGTTATAAGTGAAGCGATATATGGCATTTAATGGTGGGCCACGGCCCATTAGAGAGTTTTTGCTTCTTTTATAAATAATTGTAGTACGATTTAGTTTTATAATTGAACATTGAAAGATTGTTAAGTTTAGACGGTTAGTTGCAACAAGTGATCGCTGTACAAAAATAATGATATTCGATTGTCCGCCTATACGATGAAAGAATTGTCTCCAGATTGTGAAGGGTATTGAAAATTACTAGAAACTCAACACGAAATTGAAGTTATTCTTAAAGTCAACGGTGCTACCTGAGTCGCGATGGGATGGGAGCCATTAACTATGACAAAGAAATGTGAAAGCTTTCCCTTGATTCAGGACGTAAGCAGTGCAAATAGTCAACCAAGAGCAGACTTAGCTCCGAAATCAGAGTATAAAAGAATGAGATCAAAACGATTATCTTGCAATTATCAATTTTCTTAGCACCTTTTTAGCAAAGATAAAAAAGTGGGCGGCGCACAGGGAACTAACGCCCACGCCAATAACCTATGTCTTTACAATATGATACAAGCGAGGGACAGGATTGTATATTTCTCATTGCTTTATTTGCAGTTTACAGCTTTGTGTATGCATGTGTGTGTGTGTGTGCTTACTTTATTCTATAATATATTCTCCAAAAATTAGAAAACGGAAAGAAATCTTGTAAGTGAGCCTGTAATTAATTAGGCGCCGAATTCAGCATCAATGGAATCACACCCACAAAGCTATACTAAAACAGATATAAAGTAACACTTGTGAACACTTGTAACATTTGTCCTGATTTTAGGATTTTAAAAAAGAATAAAACTATTTTGTGAAATATTGACAATCAAAAACATACAAAGTGACAGTCGGTAAATATCATAAGACATTTTTTTGTGACCAAAATTATCTACGAAAAAGTAAAGAAAATAAATAAAACAACAAAATAACAAAAACAAAAATAACAACATATTAATCGTGTATAAGCAAGCAAGCAACAAATGTCTTCAACTCAAAGGTATATTGAAAGGCGCGACTCTAGGCGCACACACACAGCAGGTTGCAAGGAAAGGATCAAAAAAATTCATTACAAATACAATGATTGTTATTACAGAGCTGGCGACACTTATTGCCTAAGCGAAGACAGACAACGACACAAACTTCTGTTAATTGTTTGTAAGTGGTAAAGTGTTGATTTTACATACTTGAACTCAGCCGGAACCCAGAACAATATACAAACGTATAAACCCATGCATGCACGCACGCACGCACACACTCAAGACACTCTCAAGACTCTCAAAAACGAAAATTGCCCGAAAGGCCATGAAAATCAAATCATGCCGCTCGCCGCACAAACTAATCATAAAAACCGCAATTAGTAACCGGTAAAATTTGATATGACATATGTACCCAGTTATACTATATTTTAATGGATAAGATTAAGAAATTGTTGTACAATTTTGAAAAATTTCGAAGAAAATTTCCAATTTCTATTCAAGAGTTATAAAAAAATGAAAAAGGGAAAAATTCATATTTCATTAAATACTTTCATTTGTTATCAAGAGGGTAACCAAATGTTCATTTACAAACAATGCCCAATATTGAGTCATTAAGGAGAAAATGCAAAAATGAAAAAAAGGAAAAAAGGAAAAAAGGAAATTCCAAGTGCTTCCGTTTTTCACTTAAAAAGTAATTGGAAGACTTTTCATCTTGTAGACTATTTTTTCATTCTTATCATCTTGCATTCATTTCTCACATCTTGAATCATTCCATTATGCAAAAATTCCACAACAAACAAAAAAAAGGAAAGACAATGCCTACATGCTAACAAACAGTCAGACAAAATCACTTTAACTAAGCATTGACGGTAGACATAGATTTGTTATGTTGTCCCGCCGTCCTTGGCTCTTCGAAAGAACAAAACATCTTAATCCGTATTAGAGTTCTGATGACTTTTTCGATCATGTCTCATACTGCGTCCTTGTATGCGTATGTGTGTCGTCATTTGACTCCACAAAAGGAGTTTTCTATTTCTTTTGCTTGGAATGAAATCGAAGTAAAATATCAACATTTTTTTTTTTTCACCCTAATTAACATAACCGCACATATCGAAATCATAATCTATTAGTGAATATAAGTCAGCTAAAAATCTAGCGGGTTCATGAAAATGATTTCATCTACAATCATACAAACGGCTTGATTCAATTAATAATAAATTGTATTAAAACAAAAAAGAAAAAACAAAGAAAAGAAAATGATGTATTCGCCGTTACTCGAATACTCATCGCCTGGTTTGTGGACCTAAACTAGGCAAATACCCTTGCGCCATATTTCAGCCTTCTATTACAATATCTTCATTTTGGGCCATTGGCAGCTCAAAAATACATGCGAGGGATCACGGATGCAGGTAAATCGAATCAGAGTCTTAGACTGACCATAAACTCTCTTTCTCATTCTTTCCCTCTCTCTCTCTCTCTCTCTCTCTCTCTCTCTATCTATCTATCTCTCTCTATCTCTATATCTCTCTATCTCTATCTCTCTCTATCTCTATCTCTCTCTATCTCTCTCTATCTCTATCTCTCTCTATCTCTCTCTA
>KK502409.1:268430-282516 GCA_000688735.1 Glossina austeni
TATTCTATATTATATTCGTTCTATACTATACTATATTGTATTAGTACTACACTATACTATATTATATTCTTACTATACTATAGTATATTAGTACTACACTATACTATATTATATTCGTTCTATACTATACTATATTGTATTAGTACTACACTATACTATATTATATTCTTACTATACTATAGTATATTAGTGCTACACTATACTATATTATATTCGTACTATACTATAGTATATTAGTACTACACTATACTATAGTATATTAGTACTATACTATACTATATTAGTACGACACTATACTATATTATATTCAAGGCTATAGTCAGTCTGTGCGAACGTAGATCAAAGGACTTGAGGTAGACACAGCTTTTATTATACCTATCAATTCGAAATCACTTTTTGTATTGATCTAAGCTTGTCTGTCTGTCTTTCTCTCTTATTTTCTTGTGTTTAACATACAAGCGGCAGCTTTTGAGATATTTTAATGAAATTTGATACACACTAACATGTTTTAACCTAAGGACCAACGCTATTCAAAATTGCTCGGATCGGACCACGTCGCATACAACGCCTTATTTTAAAAACTCGATGTAGATGGTGTAAGGTATAAAACGAATGACCGTTTCCTACTATAATATTTTTATTTGCTTTCTTCAAATTTTGTATTTCGTTTATATTTATTTATTGACTTTTCTTCCCCTTCTTTGCATTATTTCGCTACACCGACGGTATCGTAAATATTCCATTGTAAATGCGACAAACGGGAAGGTCAACTCGTATCGCGAACTTTAAACTGACCTTGGCCTTTCGAAGAATTGAAAAATAAAGTTAATCTTCTTCAATACGTTTTTCTACATACGCGATTCGTTGTAATTGCAGTAATGATTAAATACATGTTACAAATATCCATTATTGTTTTATGTATATATTTAACACTTACATATAGAAATTATATGAAAATTTACATTTCAACATATATTCATTGGTATATTAACATGAATTGTTATATGAAAATTTTTTACAAAGTTTCTTATTAACCTACAGATTACACATATACATGCATCTTAAAAATATGTATATGTATACGAACATGGTGGTGTAGTTTACTAATTCAGAATTTTCTTTTTTTTTTATGTTCAATCATATCACAGCTACGTATTTACATAGTGAATTACATTAAAAAAAAAAAAAAAATAGTGAAATATTTTGAAAACCAAAGGTGAAAAAATATAATTCATTTAAAAAAAAAAAAGGAGTAATAAAATAATTCACGTTTTCAGAGCAGATAAAATAATTTTGAAAGAAAATTAAATTCTTTTTTTTATAATTCCGGCAAATTTTTGGAAATATCAATACCAAATAGTTGTGGTTGCCTAACGATTGTATTGTAATTGTATACTTTGTTCCAGTAGCAAAAATTTTAAAACGAAAGCTTACGATAATTCGAAACCGGTATTACTGGTAACAGCATAACGTAACTTATCTCTTAACGTAGATTTCTTTTGATAATTTGGCAACTTGAGTAAATTGAAACAGGTTGAAGATGTGGGCAAACGATTTAAAGGATCCTTTTTACGTATTGTAAAGAATCCACGTATAACACTGCCAATGGTATCGCCAGTATCTTCATCGTCACCCACTTCCACGCAACGTATAGAAAACGGCGGCTCCAAATGGGCGAAACCCAATAATGGCGGTTTAGAGCAACTTGTCACAAACTGTAAATAAAAAAATATTTTTTAAAAGGACAAAATTGCATTCAACTTGAGATATAATGTAGATCAATGTATCAACTAGGTGTCAACTAGGAGCAGTTCAAGCAGGAGCAGTTCGCCATCGCATTTCGATTGGTCATTACTCCACAGATACGACTCTTTACCGTGCACCTTTTGATCTTTCTTTTTATCTCATATTGTTGGAATTTAATCCCTATTTGAATTGATGTACATTCTGCGTAAAAAATATCAGGAATGGTTAAATTGAAAAAAAAAAGGAGGAAAATAATTGACAAATACTTATTTCGACACAATCGTCCGTCACTCGTCCGCCTTTTCTTGCCCAACATGTCAGCCATAAACCATTGAATGATGGAGTTGAATGATATTTTGATCTTTTAAGCCAACTCCGTACAAGGCAAAGACGAGCTTCTTAATTTTTTGCTTCTATTAGATCGTGGTCGAATCAACTCTCACATTATAAGCCGTTTTGAATATTTTTGACCTGTAGTTATGTTCTCATATTCCAGCGTTTCAACCGACAACATTTTATTTAAAGCAATAAACCTCAAGTTTGTTCAGATAATTGAATGCTACTTCGCTTGTGGTACAGGCCATATTAAGTTTGTGCGTACATGGCACTCAGAGGGGCTTAATTATATTAATTTATTATATCGATATCTAAGTTTGTTTGTCTGTTCGCCCGTCTGATGTCTGTCCATATATTTTTATGTTCAAGTTATAGATCGCAATTTATGAGATATTTTGATGAAATTTGGTACACTGCTGCGCTTTGACCCAAGGATGAACGCTATGAAGGATGTTTCACTTTTTCGTTTGCACCCCACATAACGACTATTCAAAACAATTGTAATAATTCTAACTCCAATTTTCAAAATTTTTCGAAAAAAATCGTTGAGTAATAAATAGTACTTCGACATTCTAAATTGATATGAAAAATTTCCTCTGGATTCCTCTGAGGGTCTTTATATGATAGCAACATCCAATTTTCAATATTTCATGGTGAAAATTATTTCATAATAGTAAATTGACGAAGAAGTCAACCTTAACGAATTTGAATCACGTAGGTCTATTTTTTAGATAATACCGCATATAAGGATTCTCTGGAAATTGTAAGCTCTTATGTGCCAAAAAGCTCAAGTGTTAATGTTTTACGATAAAAATTTGTTCATTATAGTAATTTCACATAAAAATTAAGTGAATCAAATCTGAAGAATATGGATCTATTTCTTGGACCCCATTCCGTATAAGGTTTCTCATATATCGTAAGCCCTTCATTATTTCTCCTTTTAATATTTCATATTTTATGTTGAAAATTGGTTGCTCGTAGTAACAACATAGCAAAAAAAAAATTATCATTAGAGAATTTGCGTCACACAGATGTATTTCTTAGACCCTAACACACATATATACGGGTTATAATGACAACAATATGTCTTTTTCATGAAAATAATTTGTAATTTTTGGTGCATTCTAACGAAAACGAGTGTGTAATTGTACTAGGCACAGTCGTACAAAGTGTCTAAAGGTCGGTCTTGCTCGATTACAGTTTTCTTATTTGTTTTTCTATTATAAAAAAAAGGCGCAGATAAGTCAAAGCCGTAATGAACAACCACATCAGCTTCCTAAACATTGAGTGCAAAACTGCGCTCAAATTCTGCGCGATATTTCAGTAGAATATTTTGTTCGCATTTGAGCAAAATATTTTTCGTGCGATACATAAACATTAAGTATATATTTCATGTGATTCTACAAATTTTGTTTGCATTATTTTTTAATCAACAAATTTTAGTACTAGAGAAAGCACGTTGACATTTGTTTGTGCGAACCAATAAGAAAACGGATAAAAATCAAATTTTACTCGATTATTCGCCAACATTTCGGTCTTCATTTTTTTAAAGATTTCTTTTTTTGTTCCCATCTACCTCAACGAGCGTATTTAGCCGTTTCGTCCACTTGGAATAAATTGTATTTTATATCAAAGCAAACGCCTTTACTGGTATTGTTCCCATTTTCCAGATTACATTGAACATAAAGTTCATCTACGCCATCTTGACGTTTCTTGTGCTTGTTAATAATGTACACTAAAGTACATAAAAGTAATTCCACGGGAAGAAACAGACCGACGGTCATAAGGCTGAAATATATTCCGCAATGTATTTAGAGTCCTATCAAAAAGTAAAGTTTGAATTAGTTTGCTTTATGATAACAAGGGAAGTACGTCCAATATCGGTAACGATATTACGTAGACCCGTTGTCGCCAAAACTTTGTAGGTAATGAGTGATTCGCTTGTCTTAACACCTATAAAGCCTACAGTGATAGAGTTGTATATGCAATTAAAGAAATTACGCTTCATAACAGAGAAAACGTCTTTCGATCGGAGTATTTGAATTGAGAGAAAATTCGGGTATGTCAGGTGTTGAATTTTTTACTAATATTTTGAACATCGAACTAGTGATAGGAAAATTCGTCGTTAAATTCGTTGAATTTTCCAGCAGCATTGATGAACTGCGGGCATGGCTGACTTTATCCTTTTGCATAACTCTAAGAGAGACAAAGAGAAAAAAAGAAAACAACGAAATCGCAAACTGACCTCGGAATTGTGCCAAAGAAAAAAATAAAATAATCGCGAGAAACGAGAAAATCCAATATTCTCGGGACATTTTATTGCAATCACATATTCACTATTTTTGCTTTTGTTAAATTCGTAGAAATTTAAGGGTGCGTATTATTATATCACTTCTACCTTTATTTTTATTACGTATTTTTAAGTCTTCCCATTGTGATATTGCTTGTGTTGCATTCCGTAATTTGCGTTCCTTAAAGCCGGTTTTTGTACTCATTGCAACTATCTGCTCTCTTATTAGCATCTACTGCTGATGATTTTCAAGAGAGTTCCTTTATATCGATTAAAAATATAATAAATATTCGAAAAACTGACAAACACTTCTTTCAATAAAAATTGCCAAAAATCTGGCCACCAAAAAAAAACTATACGACTATAAAACTTCAGGCTGATTCATCCGATTTACAAAAATGTTGAAACATGTCGGTCTAAGTTGAAAACACTCAATAAGACACAGGCGAACTACGAAAACAAGTGCAAGTGAGCAAGATTGGATTTTGTGGGAGGGAGAAATTTCGTTCTTATTAATTGCACATTTTATTGCATTGATGCTTCAGTAAGTTATAATAAGTGGTTTGATGGCATGAAAAAACCATCAATCAAGCCCTTGAGTCGTTCAACAGATTCGAAGCATGCCTGTCGATAATAATGGTTAAATTCCAAAAAAAAAAACAATTGGATTTTGTCAATACAAAGAACGACATCATACCATATACACGCACCGACTAGAAATTGCGCGAGCAGTCATGGCGATCATTTCAAAATCTATTTTCTTCGTCAAATGCTATACTTCATCATATATCTTTAATAATTCTTTCGACAGCGAGAATTTCACGCGTTGGTAATAGGCCTGATGGATTTCTAAGAGAAAATCTTGAAAAATAGCTTTGAGCTGGAATTTTCAGGCAAGTGATACACCTTCGACAAAGGTAATGCATTAATCGATTTGATTTTCTTAGCCTTGATTTATTGGGGAGTCTATGTTTTAGTCAAGGCAGTACGTCACCTTTTCGCTGCTTAAAAACTGTGTTTTACAAATATCAACAAATTTTATGTACGACCCATCCATTGTGCATTTCGCTTTTGGGTTGCAAAAGTCTAAGAACAAAGCAAATTTTCTTATTTTTAAATTACGTTCCAAACGTTGCAAAGCATATGCCAATTACTTATATCGTACATAGTTGGTGAATGAATGGATTAAATTACCTTTAAAAACAATTTCCTTTCTTCTTCAGTGAAGTCTTTAGAGAGTATGTCCCATAGCCAACCGACGACACGATGTGAATCATGAAAACCGCCATAATATTGAGTGTGCTTACGCAAATCTTTTAAATCTAACGGCACCGTATCACCCGATATTAAACGCTGCAATTCGGGCGGTGAAAAGAGTGATAACCATTCGGGATTGACAATGCCACGGAAACCGCGATTAAACGCCTGCGTTTGCTCCCGAATTTGTGTATTCATATGAAAATAGGCCATATAATGTATATAAACCAGTTTATTGTGATCAGTGACAACACGCGCTTTACCACCCGGATGCAATTCATGAGTGACAATTTTTCCCATAACATCTTGATCGACCGAAAATGTTAAATTCAAGTCGGCTACATCTTGTTTATAATGTTTGATAAAAGTTAAACTACGATAAAGTTCAGCATCCAAAGAAGGCAATTCATCCATGCAGGAATACAAGGCCTGATGAGTTTGCCCCAATAATTGTGACAAGAAGAATGAAGCAAATGGTACATCAACAACAATGCCTTCATAAACAGCTTTACCCAGCATACGGCCAACAAATTCAAACAGTTGCAAATGATTGTCTTGCACATAGGAAATAGGTGAGGGATATAAACGTTGATCGGAAGTGGTTTTAAAAAGATTTAAAGCTGGATCGAAAACTTTTTTTATAGTTTCTTCTAGAAACTCTTTAAAAACACCATCTTGATCTATACCAGCTTCATGTAAACCTTGTTGATTGATAAATCGTACACGTATGACACCCTGCAAAAGATTGAAAATTTGCGTTCGTTTTAAAAAATGAAAAAAAGAAAAAAAACTCGAATAATGTATGTAAACCTTTAAAGCATGCGGTTTTAACGCAGCCAATTGCCGATAGCCATCTTCTACTATACGATCGCGGTGTACAACTATTAAAGCCGAACGAGGCGATGCACACGCACTTTCGGTTAAGCCCAAAACAGCTTTTTCGTTTTGTACGAATTTGCGGAATAATTTAACTCGATCTTCATGCGGTATAACGTGCGGCATTTTCTGTAGCAATATCACTGCATGACGTTTTGCTTTTTCTAAATCGTTAACAAAGGCTGTAGGTTTAACTTCCGATATCAACCAATGTCCCGTGGGTGTAAAGGTACGGCGGCAATCTCGTCGATATAAACACAATAATAAAGTGTGCAAAGATATGAAAACCGGCGATTGTACAACGTTTTTGGAATTTCCTAAAACAACAAAATAAAGTTTAATTTTAAAAAAATAATTTTGAATAATGATCCCAGCGTTTCCTTACCCAATATATTATCATTAATAATTTTATATAAAATATTATTTAGAAAATATGTTAACATAACGTAATCATTCAAAAGGAACGGTTTTTCTTCGGTATACATTTCGTGCTCATCAAGTATCCTAGAAAATCGAATAATATCAACAATTTAGAAAGTATTTAGCAGCATTCTTTAACCATTTAAAATAACTTACGTTACATAGTGCGTCATACAATCGCAAAAGAGCATTAGCATGGCGGTTTGTGGTTTACGTAAGAAATCTTCACATTTGAGTAGCTCCAAGAACTCTCTCAAACCGCAATACGGACCTAACGATGTGATAAATAACCACAAATCATAGATAACATTGTCATTATAACAAATGCCTGTTAGTATATCCAGTCTCAATTGTGACAGAGTGTTTAAAGCGGCGTAGTACATAGCCGACACCCGTGACACTTGAATCACCTCGGGAGCATCAAGTTTACGCCAAAACGTTTTGGTAGTTTTATAAAGGCTATTACGTGTGGCGCTACGCTCTAAAGCTCTACGCAATATGTTACTTGTAGAGGCTTGATTAGGAGACTGGAACTCCACGCGTTCATAATTAACATTAATATCCTTAAGCAAATCACCCAAAAGTATTTTTAAACAACGATGACCCCACAACATATGAAACTGCCGCTTAATTAGAGAAACATTCTGATTTTGCGCTGGATCTGTGGACGGTGTATGCCAGCCTAAAAGTTCATGCCACTGTGTGAAGACGCCTTTGGGAGTTACAGTGTTTGGTATACTAGCGAACAATTGGAAAGCTGTATTCTAAGACAATATAAAAAAAGATGGAAACTTCAAAACAAATCAATGAAATTTTCTTACGATAATCACACTTACAGTTAACAGGGGATACGCTAACAGTCTCGCCTCTACATTATTTTCAATATTAAATAAATTTACAATATTGCCCAGAAAGGCTAAGCACTTAGTTCCTGGTATTTGACGTCCAAAATCACTAAACCAATTAAGATCTTCGGATATGCCCAAAGCACGTTTTAATATCCACATCGAGGATAATTGTTCTATGCATTGAGGCGCACTGGTGTATAAATGATAAATTAAGGCAGGCACTGATAAAATTTCTACAAGAAATTGTCCTAAAATATTGCGGGAAAATTCACCATCCACCAGCGGACGAGTGCATAAAGTCATTATTGCTATTAAAGATACCGGCTTTAAAGTTAGTTCCTCTCTTGAGGTTCCCTTTAATAGAACAGTCTAAAACGAAGAAAATAAATGTACAAAACCGACTCCGTAGTTAGAAGCAGCCAACCTTCATTATTTTAAAGAAATCGTTTTGTATGAGATTGCCTTGAATGTTGCAGCATATTTTTTGCATTGCCGGTTGTAACTTCTCAAATTGTTTATTCCTTAAAATGCCCCAAGATTTGGGTGAGGTAAACACTACTAATGTGTGCAATAATAAAGCCAATGATATGCTATCAGCATGATTTTCTTAAATTAGTTAACATAATTAATGAACAAATGGGAAAAATAAACAAAAGTACACAAACCCACCAGGTTTAATATCCTCTAGGAGTTGTAATATAAAATTTAACAAAATCTTTATATGCGAAATCCAAGGTAGACTATATAAATAAAGATGATATAACCCAAATAAAAAATTAGAGAATTTCGCATTTTTCAAATCGTTACCTTTTATCCTTTTGTAAACATAGTATAGCATACGATCGTTTCGGTGTTTCAGTTTCCATTGATTTATTAAGATAACGACATAAGCGTTCGAAACGTTCACGTATCAGATCGCAATTTGTTTTTAAACCAATTTGTGTTAAAAAACGCCTTACAACTGGATAGACAGTAGCGGAAGCGTGTGGCTCACCATTACTGCCGTCTTGACTATCATCTACTATCAATTCATCAAAATCGGCTCTAGAATAACAATTTTGTTTTTTACTTTTCCATTAAAATCCAAATAGACCCACAGGCAAACATATTCGTAATTTACTTACAAAATTTGCTTGTGATAACGTCTACGTGCCAAGAATGTTCGTACACAAGATTGTATTCCAATAACTGCCAATTCTCGGCGTTTTTCCAAAGCTCGTTCTTCACGCGCTGCCTTGGTTTGTTCAAGAAATGAACTTTTCTGTGATTCATTAGAGGCAAACATTTTTCGAACAACACACGCACATATACAGATTATATATTCTATTTAAAAGAGTTGAAATGCACGATAAATCAGGCGACAAAAAATTCGTTTATTATTCTTTAATCCCACAGGTTCCGCCAGCAGACTACTTGATGTGTATGCGTTTATTTTGATTTCACTTTCCTTTTTTTCTACTTTTTTTGTTTATATGTATCTTTAATTTTTGTGATTCAATATCCTTTCTTATACTATTTTTACAATTTCATTGACAAAATTATGCATTAATACAAACAACATACTGTATAAAAATTTAAAGTTGACTTTTTTTTTTATAATAAAAAATTTCCTTAATTTCCTTAATAATCCTAAACAAATAACCAACTTTCGCTTCTCTTTCTCTTCGCCAGAGCTACCGTACTTCATAAAATATATAAAACATAAAATCGGCAGTGGCAGCTCTAACTGTACAGAGGAAGGAATGAGAAAAATTTAAAAACGCCACTACCGTTGTAGGGTTTAGAAAGACTACTGTGGCTTTATAAAATTGCTTAGAAGACGCAATTGGCAACATTGCTTTCAGCAAGTAAATTACTGCAACGTATGATATTGTGAATAGAGATTGCATTGGAACTTCCATTCCTATTCCAAGTAATTTAAAAAAATTTTCCTTTCTACGGTAAGGTTAAGTTTTCCTAAGTTATATGCCATAAATCCTAACATATTTTTACAATGTAGATAATAGTTGTGCGAAAAGTTTTGACTTACAACTAAGATGAAGTTATTTTTCGAAAAAGCTGTCCAGTTTAATTGATTTTCGAGAAGATATTAATCTATCTATTATAAATTAAGACCAATTGCTACTACAATTGAGAAATATAAAAGAAATCGTCTTTCGTTGTTATCGACCCATTCACAGGAATTTCGCAAAAGAAAACAACTAAGAACTCTTACTGAATATTGACAGATGTCAAGATTTATTTGTTCTTGTAGAAAGGTAAAGATTTTGATTTAATTCTTTGTTTAAGATTTTTCAAATTAATCAACATAGTACTAAGTGACTTCTAAGAATAGTACAACTTTTCGACCATTTCTGCTAACAGTTATTGAAATTTAATATTAATTTATAACATATTAGTGAGTAAAACTGGTGCTTGTATTAGGCAGAGCAACGCAACGTTTTTAGAGACAATCCTTCCTCTTTGCCAAATAGTAGATATGCGGATATAAACCTTTATAAAACTAAAATTCTTCATTTGTAACTTTTTTTTTTTAGACATGAAGTAAATATGGATTAGCCCTATGAGGTATAGCTTATACAGCTACGATACCACCCATATCGTTATTGCTTGTTTTCCGTTTACGGAAGGCGACAAACATTGTTACAATATTTTGCATCATTTTACATTTCATAACAGTATATGTATGCTAATAATAATAACAAGAAAAGTAAAAAATAATTAAGTAATAATAATAAAAAATAAATAATTTCAAAAAATTGAACAATTGGAAATCATATAAGCATCGTATTATGAATTTTTCAATCACGAAATTTTGTCACATTAACTTTTTGCGTAAATAAAAACACTATCTACCCTTGTCTCAACAATCCGCCAAATGTGTAAGTCTCATCCAACCTGTACACATTTCTGGTGGATGCAAGCTAGCATTGAAATCTTTATTACCTTAAAATCTTTGCGTGGCAAATTATTTAAGCTACACTTGGGACATATTTCGCAAATAAATTTTGCATTTCATCTATGGGCCAACTTGCCTGTCGTAAGCAATTGGTTTCTTCTTTTAACACGCAACACTTCAAGCTGCTATTGAAATTATTTCCGGCCCCATTTAAAATAATAAATAGTTTCTTCGCATTTATAAGCGTCGAAAGAACTTTCGGTTCAGTATTTCTTGGTGCCTATGGACATCGTATATTTTTGAATATGACCTGCTGTTCATTTTACAACGTCTGCGGAACGAATAGATCTGGTGTTATACACCAAACCAAATGTTTTGGCTCCAGACACTGACAGATAGGTAGGAACAAAGCAAAGAACATTTTTAAATCATTTGGCAATACAAATCATTTTATACAAGGCAACAGTTAGATGTTCTTTAAACGTACTTTTACAATTTTCTTGCATTTTATGGTAGCCTGGTCAGCTGTGATTGTGATTACAACTAAAGTTTCAAAATTGTAATAAATTTAAATATGTTGTATATTTTGATATTTTGATGTTCAAGCAGGAGATTTTCGACACAAACCAAACAGTTTATTGATTCAAGACTTCGCTGTTATCGATGTCGATTTCCCCATGTCTTCATAGTTATTATATGAAAGACAGAGTTACCTTTACTAATTAACTTTTGAAGCAGCAGAGCTTGCTTCTTTTTTATTTATATAATAACGTCGAAACATATACTTTATTGCTGAATTTAGATTTTTCTTTGAATTATATATTAGAAGTCGCATCATTTATATCGAAAATTAGAATTCATCCTTATCTCCTTTTGAAAGTATTCTTTCTCCAGCAAGTGGTAATAACTATCTATGATTTTTTTTAAACAATCGCATTTAGATCTGGCAACATTGTCTTAAATAAGAAGAAAGGAAATAAAACCTTAGGCACACAAATACATTCACCTACTGAAGATTTATAAAAGAAGACAAAAGAGAAGAAAATTGGTGAAAATTTTTTATTAAAATCAATAACAGGAATTTACGTGCAAATTATTTAAATAAAATGTAGTTGAATGCGGAAAGTGCAAAATGTAAGAGTAAAACTAAATGTGGTTGAAAAAAAAAGATCTAGTGGAAATAAAGGAATTGTGGTGTTGCAGTAAAGTAAAAAAAAAAAAAAAAAAAAAGAGAAAAGCAGAAAGTAGAAAAAATAAGGTGAGAAAAGGCTGTTTGCTCTGCCACTATCTATGAGAAAGAAAATAATATAATTTCCCATAAAGTGTAACCTATTTAATATATATACAAAAGTGAAGAAATAAGAAACAAATTATTTGTGGACATGAAAGCAAATGTACGCAAAGAAATATTAAAACGTGATTAGACGGAATATTGTTCGCAAAATTGCAACACAATTGAAAAAAAAATTATTTCAAGGTTTAGCTGCGCAGTTAACGTCGAGAAAATCGGAACGGCCCAATATACAGAGAGAAAAGTAAGCAGATTTGTACTGCGAAAATAGATTAGTACTATTGTTATGTTATGTTGCTGTTGTTGTTCTCGTGCTATATCCAACAATTTCTATTTAGTATACTTGTACTTGTTTTTTGTTTTTCTTTATAGATTGTTATTATTGTATCGTATATACATGCAAACATACCATCATGTATACATATATGCTAATAAGCACACATATACTTAAATGAAAATATATTATACAACTGTTGTTGCTCTAATTGAGTGGATGCAAATAAAAGTTTAGTGGCTTTGGTTTGATGATGATGGGAAAATGGAAACAGGTCGAAAAGAAACTTCAAGAAGACTACGAAAATTCATACAAAAACAAGTGTAACTGCAAAAATAACAAAAACAACGGTAACAGTGACTTTAACAAAGACACGATTACAAGAAAATAACGGAAGAAGGAAAAACACAAACAAAAACATATGACACATTCATACTATTCGTGGACATACATACATGTAGCGGTGTAAATAACAATAACAATGACAAAGGAGAACATTTATTTTTCAAGCCTTCGGAGCAACGACATTATATTAAAAAATTCTCGAAGAAAAGAGAAATTGTATTCAGCTACCTGCTAGAATAGAAGAAAAAAAAAATAAATAAATGGCGGCATCAATGATTTTTCTCTTAATGTAATTGCTTACTTTAAGCATAATACATACCTTTTTACTTTTTTTTTCGTTTTTTTTTTATAACTACAACTCGTATAGATGGGCTTCTCATGTTCTCTTTTGTTTCACCGACATATATATTATATATATTATACATGGAACCTTTCCATTATAAGAACACATATGTTTTTGGCAAGAAAACGTGTATAATAAATATGTAACGATCATTACTATTATATGGATTTTTGGGCAACTCTCCATGGAGATGGTTAATTTATCATTTCTTTCCCGTTATCTCTGAATTTGTCTGCCATAACTTTTCTCTCTGTCGCTCTCTCTCACACACACTCTCTGTCTATCTAAACAGTAACGGTAATTCGAATGTTTTTCTTAAAAAAATTTACTTATTAAACTTGAATCACACTTTCATTTGCCTCCACCTCATTAGTTAGTTGATTGTGTGTACCAGTCGCAGTTATCGTTTCTTGATCACTTTATTTATTTATTTTTTTTCTTTCTTTCTTTTACATTTTATTAAACTTTGAAATTCTTTTGTGTGGAAATTAGAGATGTTTTGTGTAAAAGTCGTTTATATTACTTAAATTCATGCAATTATATCCAACATATCTTATCGGTGGTTTGGTTTTTATTAGTGCTTGCATATGTTTTCTTTGCTTTTATGATATTTAAAAGTAAATACACATTAAATCGCACAATGTTTGTTAATCATTAAATAATTATGATAAAAGTGTTATTAAAAATAGAAAAAAAAAAAAAGAAAAAGGCAACTAACTAGAGAGAACCTTTAGATCAAAATATTTAAATTAAATGTCGCTCTATTAAGCATATAATTTTTTTTTTTCTTTTTCATATATAATTAATACCCGTCGCTCAGAGAATGCTTCCAAAACAAACAAACTGACATTGGTTTCCTGGAGAAACTCATCGAAATAGAATTATTAAGGATTTACAAGAAGGGGTCATACCAAAATTATGTTTCTAATGAATACAAATTTATATAAAAAAAAAAGAAAGTAAGTAATAATTACCATATATTGCATATTTTCAAATGAGAACATTTTTACCGTTACCCTTTAAATAGGCTTTTATTTATTTATTTATTTTTTTTTTAAATCACTGAGCTTAGCTTGAAATAATCGGATATTTCCTTCTTTGAATGTTTGCAACGCATATAAATATATATATATATATATATATATATATATATATATATAT
>KK502409.1:283097-304235 GCA_000688735.1 Glossina austeni
GTTTATATTCTCATTATTCCTTTAATAACAGTTTTTGTTGTTTTATATATAAATATATATATATATATATATATATATATATATATATATATCTATCTACATACACCGGTGTAGTTTCGCTACTCACTTAATTGACTTCTTCATTTTGTAAAGATTATCTTTAAATGCAATTTCTTATATAGCGTTTTCTTTTCTATGTGCATTAGACGAACGCTTAGAACAAAAAAATTGGATCAGATAAATCAGTGTTAGGTAAGGATTAGCAGAGAATATTATAACTTATATGCAAGACTAGTCGAATACGTAAGAATCGCGACTATCACGTCAGTGTTCGTGGGTTCAAGTCTCCGGGCGGTAGAGTTTATCGACTTTGGTCATAGCTGTAGTGACTGTTGTTCAGTGCCTAATAGGCATAACTGTTGCCGATTGGGCTCACACTCACTGGGCTGCGGCCATCACATCTCTTGCTCTCTTTTCCTTCCGTTGCGACCATTACCGTGTTACGCGTCCACGGGCATCCTTTGAGTGATTGGTCATATGCAAATTAAAAAAAAAAAAAAAAAAAAAAAATAAAGTAAGAAATTTCCATTCGAGACTGAGTTTCACGTACACGCCACCACTAAATCTAAATCTTTAATTGTCGGGTTAGGCCGACAATTAAATACTCTAAACCATATTGTCTAACACAATTCTTAGTTTTGCCATAGAATACAAAAATTATATTGAAAATTCTTATATATAGGATAGGATCCGAAAGTAGGCGATAAGTGCTTTCAATTTTGTAGAGTTAAACTTGAACTTTTCTGCCATAGAAAGCATCAATTTTCGTGAAAATCCTTATATAGAGCAGGATTCAAAAAGAGGCCGATATGGTCCAAATTGGGTACATTTAATTTTTGTTTATTTTTTTATCTTAAATTACTATTATTAGGTGGTCGCGTTAATTTTCGGCAGGGATTTCTTCAGGTAAAAATGATAAAGAATTGAGAAATACCAGCGCATATAACGATTAAATTCGATGCTTTTGACCTTTCTCTACATAAAATAACAGTTTTCCACTTAATATTATTGATTTGTTCACCGTACACCGACGTTAGTCATGGAGCATTCAAAATTTGCATTTTCGACTTTTATTACTTTTTTTTGTCCAATTTGAAGAAATGTACTGCTGCAGCCCATTAAACACGATCAGAAACTTAAGATGATACTGCTCCATCATATCCCAATTGCCGGTCCCGGTTTCATCGGTTTAAAAATGATGATTTTGTTGTTAATGAGAAAGAACACTAACTAAAAAAGCTCGAAGACGATCAATTACAAGATTTGTTGGACGAAAATTTAGCTCAAACTCTAAAAGCATTTTCGAACAGCTCAACAGTTGACGAATCAACTATCTGGTGAACGTTTACGTGCGATGAGAAAGATCCAAAAGGAAGGACAACGGCTACCACACGAATTGACCGCAAATGCAGAGAAAGAAGAGTTTTCTGTGGCGTATTGTGGCTAGCGATGGAAAGTGCCAAGCGCGAAAAGTTTTGCGTTAGTCCAGGAGAGCCATCCACATCGACACCGAAGCCGAATATTCATGGCCCTAAGGCTTTGCTGTGCCTATGGTGGGATCAGCCGAATGTAGTGTCTTACGAGGTGCAAAAAACGAATGAAACTGTTACTGCAGATGTCTGCCGACGTCAATTGAACAAATTGAACGATGTATTGTTGCAAAAAAGAGCAGCAATAGCTGCTAGGAGGACAGACGCAACATCATCATCCTCTTGCCTGACAAAGCTCGGCTACACCGTGCAAAAGTTGCTGTTTTTCAAGTAAAAAAAAAAAAAAATGATCAAAATTAACACAACCACCTAATGTGATCTGATTTTCATCATGAAGTACTGAAAATTGCCTTTCTTTGTCACATGAACTTCAGTTGTCGTTATATGAGAGGAGGTTAAAAAAATCGGCCCCAGCCGATCCTAAGTTTTCCCACCAATTTGGACTGCCGAAATACTCTTCTCGATAAATTTTGAAAATTGCAAAATAGATCGTTATATGGGGGTTGGTCGAAAAAGTGGACCGATCGAAACTATTTTCGCCTCTGGGTCGTCTCAAAATTTGTAACTTGTAGTATAAGCATTGACTTACATCAGTCAGATATCAGATATCAGACGGATAGACCAGCTTAGATCGTTTCAGAATCATCTTCTGATATAATAAATAAAAGGTGGGTCCATCTATCTTAAGTCCTTCTGGGTGTAAAGTAAGTTGGCGCAATTTTAACTTGTACCACATGATTTGTTTAGCAGGGTGTTTAGCAGGAAATCTCATATAAATTATTGAAAATCGTTCTCCATATGAGATTTTGATACATTAAATAATTTCAACTTTCCTACGCATTTCAATCGTTCAATACTGATTGTTATAGAAATCATACAAACTTCTTAAGATCATCGATTCTTTTCAATTTGTAATGAAATTATCATTAAATACTACTTCTCTGGTAATAGCATCGTTTATCCATTGCCATCATATTCTTATTTCATTTACACGTTATTTTTAAAACTAGATTAACAGACCAAGCGAAAGATAATAAGTAAAAGTTATAAAAAAAAAAAAAAATTGTTTTTTTTTTTTTTTTTTTTTTTTCTAAATAGAGAAAGAATAATGGAAACAGAAATTAATAAAATTAAATGATAATTTATTCTTTGTTTTACTATTTGAGAGGTTTTTCAATTATAATGGTTTAGACTTTGCCTTAAAAAAGGAAAAAAGAAAAGAAAAAAAAACCTAACTGCAGATGTAGAACAACATGAGTTGAGTCTTTGTTATGAGAGTGTGTTTTTTGTGTATGTATCATTAAAGTAAATTTATAATTATTATGTGTTGTAAATGGATTAGAGAGAGAAAGAGAGAGAGAGAGAGAGATTCGCTTCCGGTCTATATCGATTTTATTTGATAAACTATCGAGTCATTCTTTTCAAAATTAACATAGAAAGTGGTTCGCATAAAACTTATTTTGCGTTTAATGAGCATACTGTCACCTCTTATCGACTAATAATGTAAGGCTTCCGAAAAGATAAAAGAAGTTCTTGTCTTTGGTGAATATTTCAGATTCTTCTTTTTGTCATCGAGAACACACAGTACAAGTTCTCTTAAAGCGATTTTGAGATGATTGGTGTGATTTTTGTACCCTACACCACTTGTGCCTACAAACCTATATTAAGTTTATGCAAAAGTACGTAACGGGTACTAAGCTTGTCTGTCCCTGTATTTTTGTATTCAATCTCCAGGTCGCAATTTTCAAAATATTTCGATGAAATTTCATGTATCAGCCCAGCGTTTTGGCCCGAGGACGAGTGCTATTGAAAATAGTTTGGATCCGGATCACTTTTTCAATCACTCCGCGTATAACTATTTACCAAAAATAGCGTCATTTTCAAAATTTCTTGATAAAAATCGCTTAGCAATAGTATTTCAGATCAGGATCAGATAGGATAATTTATTTAGCCCCTTGGCATATAACTGTTTCAATGAGAACTGAAACTTTATATGATAAAAAGATGTGATTTTCGATATTTTTGTGGTGGTGAAAATTGGTTCATAAGAGGAAATTGACAAAGAAATCAACTTTACCGAATTTGAAGCATGTGAATTAATATTTTGGATACTACCACATATAAGGATTCCCAGAAAATGTAAACCGAATATGCCAAAAAGATTCACTTATTAATAATTTTATGATGAAAATTTGTCAATAGTATCAGATAGTAGTAGATAGAATTCACAATATGAAATTTTGGATCACACACACACACCTATATCTTTCAGATCCTATCTTATATAAAGGGGATATCATGAAAATAATCCGTAATTTTTGTTGTATAATTACCAAAACGAGTAAATAATTGTACTAGGCGAAGTGATGAAGGGTATTCAATAGTCGTCACTGTCCGCCTATAATGTCTTTAGTTGTTTCCTTCTCATTCTCAAACAATAAATTTAAAATGTTCTCGTTTGATTTTCAAGCGCATCGCCGGAGATTCGCAATACTACGGCTAAGACAAGACTATGGAGAGGGGAGAGCGCAAAATAATTAAAAAAAAATAATTTTTTTTTTTTAATTGTTACTTTTTTTTTTATAAAGACTAAACTCTTGCTAAACTCTAACTCTTGATTAGATAAAAATCGGAGTAAATTTATAAAAACGAAGTATAAAAGGAACATCGAAGCAGATTAGTTAGATGGATGGATGGATAGCAATAGGTCTTCGAAAAGAGTCACATTATTTGTCGTCCTACTTTTTATTGCTATATAATTTTTCTTTTATAATAAATCTCGTTTGCTTGTTGATTAAATAAAAATTAATTGCATTTCCTTTTTTTTTACGATAAACAATTTCCCCCTCTTTTTATTTCGGTTTTCACTTTCCCGAAATGATGAGTTAATTCTTAAACATGAAAACATCATCAACATGATCAAATGAAGGGACAATTTTTCCAATTATATGAATCTGCTATATAACCGAAAGTATTGCAGTGCAGTTGTGTAACGTATTCACGCGTACTCAACGTGAAGTGAAATATTATCTCTATATGTATAGTAACTTAGCAGTGAAAACGAATAAATTTTAAAAATAAAATAATTGCGATTATTTTGAAAAAAGTGATTGAATGAAATTTTTAGGTTAAGTCCGATCTCTAGTCGTTCAATCCTATTCGGGATCGATTAAGATCTTAATTTAATCGCTACAAGTAGCGAACGGACTGCTTCCGTGCCAAAAGCATTTTTGAAGACTACAATTTTTGCATCTATTTTCGCCGCATTCGCTTCTGGTATGTTCTGGTATGTGAGAAGACACTGCCCCCCCATACTACCTTTTTAGACATTTCGTGATCTAATTTTGCTTTTTTTTGCAATAAAACAAGCAAGAATTCTATAGTCGGTCCAGGTCGACCGTCTATTAGATTCCCCACAACAACTTCGTCACTCTTTTTTTTTAATAATACACCAAAAATTATACCCGCATAATTTATATGAAAGCCCTCATACTGGAGGATGTTGACGTCAACGTCAGTCAACGTGATCCAAATCTGGCAGACTTCGTTTACTTCCCAAAGATTTTATTATTTTCCACTTGCTTCCGTCATAACAAAGCATAAATTAGACTTTGTCGTCATAGAAGGATTTACTCTCATGAGAGCCACTTTATACGATATGGTCTAAAAGATAAGTCTACATAATCCAAATTTCCTATGGTTGATTAACGAAGAAGAACAAATTTCCATCATAAAATATTAAAAGTTAGAGCCCTGTTGGCAAAAAAAAAAAGGCTTATTTGTCGTTAGAACCTTTGTATACGTCGGGATCCAAAAAATAAATCTCTCTGGTCCAAATTCATGGAAGTCAAATCTTATATCACACGAATTTTCATTAAGGAATAATGATCAGTAGGCTTTTTTATCATAAAAAGATTCGGTTTCCATGGGAGCGTTTATATGAAAAGGGGTTCAAAATATTGCGTCATTTGATCCAAATTTTTCACAACAATATAGAATAACGATGTTAGCGTTAATAAGTGAATTTCTGAAAATTACGTACATTTTTATAAGACATTATATGGGTAGTGGTTAAGAAGTGATGCAGTTCATCACCATTTTCAATAGTGCTCGTCCTTGCGCCAAAAGCCCGTAGGTTGAACGCATGAATTACTGGGCAGATATCGGCTGGATAAACGTCTACGGCCTATAACAGTTAAAATCAAATATTCGAAAACGTCGCATAGGGAATTCTAATATTTTCACTAATCGTGAATGAGTCGGTCGATGAATCAATTCCTTTGGGTTTTAAAGTCAACCAAAAAAAGAATACGAACGCAAGTCTCGATATAAGCATCGATTTGTATTTTCCCCCACTTTGCAAAAGCTTAACAGTTGCTGCGTATTATAAAATTAATGCGTGGACTTGAATCAGATAAATAGATAGACAATCACGTCCGTCGTTCTTAATATGTTTGGATGATCGTCCTTTATTAAAATGTGTATGTATTGGAAGCAGAAAAAGAACTACGAATACTACTAAATAATCAACAAAGCAGATGCATAACGATTGCACACGCACACGCACACGCACACGCACACGCACCTGCGTATATTTATGCGCAGACCTTACCCCCTCCACAATGTAAATAATTTTTTTATCAAATTGCTAATGAATTAGTCAAACAGCATATACAACGCACACCCGCACTCAGTTAACCAGCTGTAGACGTACTTGCCGACTACACATAAACGTATCTTTGCAATATGGCAGAAAGGCTCCATTAAATTCGTATTAATCATATTTAAAATATAAATATGTGTGTGTTTCGGTACGAGTACACCGTATAAACGGCTAAAATGGGTAAACAAACGTAAATCAAATAAACAAAATTTGGATATTTTTTTTTGTATATAAATTCGATTTATGCATACATAAGCAAATTGAAATAAGGGAATCGACGCGAATCTGGCGGTAACGGTTGCAAGAGCGAGTGTCGGTCAATACCAAACCAAAGAACACAAACAAAAATCTCAATTTACGTTACCGAACAATATCGCTTGAAATTTATCCACGAATTATGATGAATTTTGCGATGAAAACTGCGATTATTTATTTTAGAAAAACTACTTGAAATAACTAAAAGTGTATTATCGTACCCGCCACTCAACGATGGGGGGGTATATTAATTTTGTTAAAACGTTTGCAACTCCCAGAACGAAGCTTCATTAGTAGCGACTCCATAAAATATATACATTCTTGTTCAGCATCAAACTCTGAATCGATTTAAGCCTGCCTGTCTGTCCGGTTGTCCGTGTGTTTCAAACATTCTCTTTTCCAAATTTTGGCAATAATTATGCTATCGACTTGAAATTCGGCAGGAACATTGGGAATTATTGCGCGCAAATTGATATCGAAAATGGGTCAAATCGATCGAAGGGCATGCCCACAGCACAATGCAAATTGAAAACAATTCTGTTTTTCAAAAAGAATAAAAAATTGGTTTCGCGCACGTTACTCATAAATTGCATTAGATAAATTTGTAACAATTTGAACGCATAGACTATGGGTGATGCTGTAGTACCAGTAGAAAAATTGAAAGAATATGTCGCGCCTACCCAAAATATTATAGTTACTCAAAATTTAGTGTTTTTTTTTTTTCAAAACCTTTATAACGCGCCGAGAGAGGCTTCAAAAACTCCATAAAGTATATGAATTCTTGGTTAGTTTCAAATTTGGAATGCAATTAAGTATGTCCGTATGTTCGCCTGCCTGTCTGCCCGACTGTGTCTGTATCTGTGGCAAATAATATCCCTTTAGCCTACAAATTTGCAAAAGAATTTGGAAGTGACATCAACTTTTCAAAGGACACGCCTAAAACGCCCACACCACTGTCCGACAAGAACTTTCATTTCGAAAATAGAAAAAATCGCTCGCTCTATATTCTCTATATTCTTGAGCATGAATGTGCGAGCATTTGTTGTTTTATTTTTTCGTGACGGGCATAAAAAAATTCGGACACAACCGAATATAGTTTTCTTATTTCTTATTATTATATAATAATTTATTTAGATTAATCGAATAAAGTTTAGCACTAAAAATAAATGATACCAATAAAATATTTAACTTCATTTAAGCGCCTAACTATTGTAATCTATTTTGTCTTTATGAAAAAAAAAAAAAAAAAAAAAAAAAAAAAAAAAAAAAAAAAAAAAAAAAAAAAAAAAAAAAGCCTCTACTAGTCCTCTACTTACTAGTGTTCATCTCAACTCTTCATTTTAGAATTTCTTTGATCTAAGGTCAAGTGGGTGGATAATATTTGGCCGATTGGACGATTCATTGTGTCGCCCAACAATAGCCATTACGTCTCAAATCTCTTTTACAGAATATGAGTTAGGTGTCGAACAATCGGACAATTGATCTTTTGAGGCAAAATACAAAAAGGAATCAAAGCACTGTTCGAACCAACAATAACCCATCTTATGAAACCTATGTCGATAGCAATGAACGATGTCCATCAATAATGGCAGCGAGGATAGGAGGGCTTAGGATATTCTCGATTGAAATTGCAAATGTTTGCCAAATGAGGCTAAGTTTCTTCATCGCTTACTCTCGTTTTGCGTTCCAAATGCTTCAGTTAATATTAATTAAATTAAATTAAAAATCGCTTTGTGCTAGCGATCATCATTTTATTTGATTGCAAAAAATCGTATTACAACACGCCTTTCCAGCTTTCTTCGTCCGGTTGGGTAGTGTTATCGATTTTCTTGTCAATTTTCTCTTTACTTCTTATATACTATGACGTATTAAGTTTGTGCCGATTTATACGACAAGCAGACGGACTCGAGATGAGTACTCATCTTTTATTATATGCTAAGCCTGTCTGTTGCTATGGCTTGCGTTCAATTTGCAGGTCGCATTTTCACCTCTTGAATAAACGTTGGGTAGGTGAACCGTCGTCCACCATTAACGTCTCTTTATTTGTTTTGTTTTTTCCTTTTCCTTTCTTTTTTTTTTTTTTTTTTCTTGAGAAGTTATTTATTATGAGATTTGTTTTCCTTTCTTTCAGATGTTTTAACCGCAATAGAAACTGTCAACTAAAGATATAAAGAAATTATTTATTTCAAGCAAGAACCGTTAAATATTTGTCACATATAAGAAGAAAAAAACAAGAAAAAAAAAAAAAAAAAAACAACAAATTAAGAGGGAATAGAGAAGAAGAAACATTCGGAGTAAAAGAATCAATCAAATCTCATCTGTAAAGATCGTATAGTAATAAACTAAAGCTATTAATATGAAATACATTACAACAGGAAGCGAGAGCAACGCGACAAATGCCACAATGATAACTAACAATAACAACAAGAGCAGCAACAGCAGCAGCAGCAGCAGCAGCAACAGCAGCAACAGCAGCAACAGCAGTACCAACATCACCTTCAATCACACCGGCAATAATTGTAACAGTAGCTGCAGTAATAACGATAGTGGCAATATTAATTATATGGGTAATGGCGGACACAATAGTGCGATGAGCTCAGTAAACGGTAACGGTAATACGTTTTTTACCGATCAAGTTGATACGGTTACGAATCTTTTTGAAAGATGGAACGATTGCGAACGCACAGTTGTGATGTTCGCTTTGATGAAGCGATTGCGTTATCCTAGTTTAAAACTCTTGCAATATTCCATTGATCTTACATTGACCCAAAGCATGGGCAAAACATCTAATTTAAGCGCGGTTGTCATTGAATTGAATGCCAACAATCCTTCGTATTTGCAAAATTTATTAAACGCTTACAAAACATTTCATATTGGAGATCTAGTTGACACAATGTCAAACTCGCCTCCTGACAAAGATCCATTAACAACATGCTACGGATCGGATTTTCAAATTACCGCCACTAACGATGAAAGGAAATCGTATACAAGAAAAGAAGAAATTTTAGATGAGGTATTGACTATGTTGCCTTTACTTAAACCAGGCAACGAAGATGCTAAAATTGTCTATTTATCCTTGATACCGTTAGCTGTTAAGGATGTAATGAGACAAATTGTTCCCATCGATTTAGTGCAGCAGATCTTCTCCTATACGCTGATACATCCTGGTGTATCCAACGATGATCGAAAGTGAGTAGTAGCACTTTTTATGAAGACTACGTTTCTTTTTTCCATTTATTTACACACATGTATATATATATATATATATATATATATATATAATTTTTAATCATTATAGATCTCTCAATGTATGGTTACGTCATTTAGAGCAATGTGTACCTCCCACAGTTAGTAATAACAAAAGTAATGGTTCTGCTTTAAGTGCGGGTACGCAGCAACTGAATTATATGCCAACTCATCTGAACATGACAAGTGGTAGCGGCCATCTATTGGATAATAGCAACGCGAATATGACCAGTTCTGGTTCTTCGGCGGCATCTAGCCTCTCTTCGTCAGCTTTGTCATCGATCTCTTCCACAGCCTCTAGTAATTCTGTGGCTCCGCCTCTAGTTAATTTAACACATAATTGTAACGGCACTTCAGCCACTCCTTCGATGGTAATGGGTGCACGCAATACAGATTGGCAAACAATTGCACCACCTAGTAGACAATCTAAGACAGTCGGATCAAATGTTGCTTTAAACTCGACAGACTGGTCCAGTTTAGTTACAACGAAATCATCTACAAATACTGTCAACGGTGTGGCGAAAATTGCCGATCAACTTTGTGATAATTTGAATGGTATTCCACTAAACGAATTAGCTTCTAGTCAAAATAGTTTAGGCCTTTCCATTGGCACTGCTCTGGTTGATTCCTTGTCCGTCACCGTAGATGCGAACAGTTCATCGTTGGTGAATGGTGTGGCAGCAGCAGCTGCAGTCGCTTCGTCTGTTGTAACTGTACCTGCATCCAATTTGTTTGGAAATCAAACAAATCCAATTATTAATATAATTAACAATGGCAGTACTTGTGGTGGCAGTGGCAATATGAATGGTATTGTTGAGGATCATGACACGTCATTCTCTAAGAATGGTACTGAAATTTTGGATTTTGAACCTAATCCGAACGGCCTCAATAATCGCGATGCTTGTAGTAATAATAACGGAAATGTGGGACCATTACAGGTGCGTATCCTTCTTAATCGCAAGTCAAACTTAGTCAAACAAAGTTACACTGCAAGTGACATTCACATCGACTTATGTCGCTGATAAGAAGCTGCGTCATTTTTTTCTCGCAATTAATATCAATTTTGCGTTGCTACGCTAAACGACAGATTTGAAGGACGTTGCATTTGATGTTGTTTTGACGACTGGGAATAAGTTCAGAAGAATATTTATTAACCTAACATCGTATAACGTCAAACGGTCTAACACTGAATCGATCTTTACAACATGTTCTCATATATATATATAAAATTGAAGCGATTACGCAACGCCATTAGGCGATGGAATGTCTCTTGTATCTGTAACGGCTTCAAGGCCAATATTTCGCGGTCATGTCTGAAGCCTATTAGTTTTTTTTGTATTGTCGTATGTATTGTCGTGATATGGAAACAACAGTATTCTCTTTGATTCTTTGATTGCAGTCTCAACAACAACAAGTTGATTATGCTTCAATGCTTATGGGCAATTGTAACGATCATTTAGACATAAATCGTTGGAGTTTGGATAGTAAATTTGCGGTTCTTAAAACACGTCGCTCGAATAGTCTTACTACGCAAACTATGTCATCATCAGCCTCATCGTCCAATTCGTCGGTAATCACCGTTAATGACAATTGTTCTAATTCTACAGAAAATTTAGCACAATTTGCCAATAAGCCGCGTAGCTATTCACTTTCCATTGAGCATCATCGTAGTTCCCTTACTAATAGCGGTTCTGATACACGCCTCGATGATTTTAAACCAAATTATATAAAGTTTCAGACGCGCAATGCCGGTATGTCCGGTATTGGTTTATGGCTTAAATCATTGCGTCTACACAAATACATCGATCTCTTTAAAAATATGACATACGAGGATATGCTAAATATTAGTGAGGACTATTTGCAAAGTTTGGGTGTCACCAAGGGAGCCTCACACAAATTGGCTCTATGCATTGAGAAGTTAAAAGATAGAGCCAGTAACTTAATGAAAATGGAACAGGAATTGTTAAGTAGCCAGCTAAAGCTGCAGGCAGCCGTAGAAGAGTTGGCAAATGTGGTGTTAACACCAATGAAACCTATAGAGGCTACATCTCAAAATACGGGCGAAGACAATGTGGCATTGCTATTTTTAAGAGTAGTTGATATGGGTAAGATAAATGGATTTAGCTTTTAATGTGTAAAAATTGTGCTCATAAAAATTGCATTTTTCGCGCAGTTTGTTCAATTGTCCAGAATGATCCGTACGCACTGGTAGATGACGATAATATAAGTGTTATTTTATGGATTATTGATCGGATGTTACACAACGAGGCATTTGTCAATAATGCCAATCAATTAAAGGAAATGAAGTTTAAACTATCAAAGTTCAAAATGTCTTTGCCACCGAAAATGCATCATACTAAGAATAGCGGCAGTGGCAGCTTGAGTAAACCCAGGTTCGAATAGAAATGCGTTGAAAAGAATTAAAAATATATAATCAATATTTTTGCTTTCGTAGGTGGAACGGTAAATCACGGAAAGGTGATCCAAAAAATGGCAGCAATGATCGCATTAATCATCGTAAAAATTCGAATGATACCTTAATTTTCTCTTTGAATTGTTTACAACAACAAGCGCAGCAGCAACAACAACATCAGCAGCAATCGCAGACCCAAATAACGGACTATGATATATATCATAACAATTCAAACAACAATAACAACAATAATAATAATAATAATAATAATAATAATAATAACAGCCATCAATATAAAAGCACATCCTATAGTAATTATCATCATCATCATCAACAGCAGCAACAGCAGCAGCAGCAGCAGCAGCAGCAGCAGCAACAGCAACAGCAACAGCAACAACAGCAAATTAAGCAAATGCAACAACAGTTACAGCATTTTCCGACAGCAACATCAAATCCGACACAGCAACATAGACGCTCTTTGAATAGCCTAATAATGGTGGCTGGAGGACCGCAGCATCCACAGAAAATGGTTTTCAAGGCGGGACAAGCTGTGCTATCGTCCAATTCGGCTGACGACTTGCAAATGGAAAATATGTTGAGAAAACAGCAGCAAAGTCAACAGCCCAGAAAAGCCAGTCTTACCTCAATGACAAACAACAACAACAACAACAACAACAACAACATCAGCAGCAACTTATCCAGCTCTTCTTTACTAGAACAACAACAACAACAACAGCAATCTTCGGTACCAAAGAGAAAATTATCGTCTGCTGTAGCTGGGGTTAGTAATGAGGATCAACAGCCATTAATTAACCAAACGACAGTCTCTACGTCCTCTACACCTCAAATTTTGATTACCTCCAATAATAGTAATAATAATAGTACTAACAACAACAACAACAACAACAAAAACAACAATAACAATACAAATCTTCTAAATAACAATTTATTAGTACACCAGCAGCTGTTACAGCAACAACAGCAATTACAATTGCTGGCTGCCGCTGCTGCGGCAGTCGGTAGCGTCTGCTGTAATTCCAATACCGTCATTCATTGCAATATTTGTAATAGCAATGGTAGTAATTGTAATGCAAATACAAAAATACAATCATCTTCGATTCCATCCCATCATCCAAATCACGTACTCCCTATTTGTAATAGTTGTGGTGATCACAATAAAACCCTTAATTTAACGTTAATGTCATTAAATGAAAATTTTACTTCCATACCCAACACAAATCCAACCAAACAACTTCAACCTCAATCCCATGAAATTGCAATTGCTGCGGCCGCATCAACTTCTTCGCCGCCTAATGCACTTAATGACATTAGTAGTCTCGAACAATTGGAGACGCTTTGTCTTCAAATGACCGAACAGGCTATTAATTGAAAAAAATACCGATCGAAACCAAAAACAAAAAATTCGATGAAAAACCAAAAAATATTCATTTAATTCAATATTTAATTGTTAAAACAGATTAAAGCCAGAGAGTCGAAAAGCGAGTCGTGTCACTATAAGCGCTATCTTTCTTTATTTTTCATACGCACTTTGCGTGAGTATGAAAATGAACGAACAGACTTTTCAGATTGTTGCTTATTGCTATTATTTGCTAAACGATATTTTCTTTGAAATTTCTAAAATATGTTTAATGTAATTAACTCGACTTAATGTTCTTTTCGCTGTATAATCATTCATTCATTTTTTAACCATTCGTAGAAATTTTATGCTGCCAACGAGAGATTAAAGTACACCGCTAATAGCTCTAACATGCTGAATTTGGGCGATTTTAACTTTAGATAGAAAATTGCATTAAAATTTGATTTATTGGATGAAAGGACGTATGAAGATCTCCGCTGTAAGAATATTTGACCATCTGCTATGATTCAATTAATCCTTATAAGGTACCTTTTCACCATTTGTTAAATCAACAACAACGTAAAAATTACAAAATATGTGCTGTTCACTTTGTTCATGTAGAACTCTAACAATTGTATAAGAAAAAAAAAAAAAAAAAAAACAAAAAAAAGAAAAAGAAAAAGAAAAACAAAAACAAAACAAAAAAAAAAGCAAAACTAATAACAAAATTTCTGTGGAAAATTTTAGATGCGACGCTTCTCATGGCGATATAAATAATAGGTTTTAAAGTAGGCAACGTAATCTGTAGAATTTTGAGAAATAACCAAAGACAAGCAATTTCTGAATTTGAAGAAGACAAGAAGATACTGAAACGATTTAAGTAAACTTTGTTATATCTCTCGCTTAATTTCTTATTATCTTCACATAAGCTAAGCTAACACAAACTAGAATTCGGTTCACTCTGCAATAACCATTGCCGTTGGGGGTTATATACATAAATTATTTACCTCATTCTGTTCATTTTTAATAGTTCATTGGAAACTGAAAGAATATTCCATTGCATGCATCCCTTCAAAGCAACTATTTTAAATGTATTTATATATATGTGTGTGTGTGTGTAGGTTACTTCCAGTTCATGTTTCCCAGTTTTATTCGATAGAAGAGCATCATACATCACTTATTGTTTCTCTCTCTCTCTCTCTCTCTCTCTCTCTCAATTAATCAATGCATTAATGGATCGTTTAAAGTGGAAACTCTATATACGGCGAAGCATATCATTTTATATTTCCGTCATATATGCCAAAGAATTTATTCAGTTTTGATTTCTTTCCATCAAAATTATTTGACCAATTCGATTTTTTTAATGGTCATTGCTTTTAGAAGAGACACTAATATTCAATTATCCAGTAATGTCTCAATTCAATAGAAGTCCGTCTTCAATTACCCATTGATAGATGATAGATGGGGCCATTATATGTCACGATGTTTGTATTCTCAATGTTGCAATAATTGTTATAATAAACTGATCTTTAGATATATACTTATACAGAACAATGATCTATCGATTAATTAAATTGCTCGATCCAATGCAATATTTGCCGCACGATGTATATATTTTCTATAGGACAACAAAACAATAGAAATTTTTATCCAAAATTCGCTGAAAAATGAATATAAACTTTCTGGGAAAATTAATTAATTGAGAGGAGACAAATGTGTGTAGAATATGCAGGCAGAATCAAAGAGGCGAACCAATTTTGTCCAATATTCGCGATTTAAACACGATTATACATTATTTGATGATTAATGAAATATTGAAAAAATTCTCAAAAGAGAAGAATTAATTCCATGCAATTTATTCTCTCCCTCCCCCCCCCGCAGAACGAATGTCAGGTTTCCTACTTACTTAGTATTAATGACTTTTTTTATATCGGGATATGAACAAGTGTCTTAATGGTCTCGACTCGATAAAATATAATAATACAAATCGATCGATAGACTATTTATAAAGATAATCGATTATAGGACTAATGACGTTTATTTGGTGGTACCCGCTATAGAATGATATTTGGTATTAACAAAACATATTAAACGATTAAATCTGACCAATGCATGTTTAAAACATGTAGATAACTGTAGCCAATGTTTTAGAAAAAACATCGTAAATGTGTTGTAGTCTATTCGTGTGTGTATATATATATATATGTGCGTGTGTGTGTAAATCTTATGTGTTGCGTGTTTATTTGTTATATTATTTTTAATATCATTTTTAAAAATTTTCACAGTTACTTTTCATCTTCACTTTATTCCCATTTCTACATTTTATAAAGGAAATTTGACAAATCTTTGCTCAGCAGTGTTTACATTAATTTAGAAATTCGAAAAAAAAAAATAAATAATAAATAAATAAATAAAATAATATTAAGATGCGGCGCTAGACATCTCTACATATAAACACTACTCCAATCCCCATTAATGAATAATCAATCGAACCTCTCTTGTTTGCACCCACACGCATACACACATACACATACACACAATTGCATAAATACACGCATAATCATGTCCTGGAAACAATTTGCATGTTTTACATACGTACGAGTTAATTTATTAGACGAAGGACAAAAAGCAGTCAGAACAAGATCAAAACAATAAACGAATAAAGTTCCGGAGAGAATCGAAAAATAGAAATCCTGCAATGCGTGACAAAAGAAAAAATTAACAAATGAGACTGACTCACGATTATTTTCCAACAGCTAAGAGCGACAAAAAAAATAGCGAAAATGCAAATGTTGGCAAATAAGCTGAAGCAAGACAATGTTTGCTTTCCAGCAACAGTAATAACGGTAACAGCACGCGCTTGAGAAAAAAAAGCAAGAATGCTGCAGAAGGATAAGGAGTGGAAAAAGCAGACCAGCACTACATCTACAAATCCTCTAACATGGTACTTGTGTTCTCTTTCTCTCTCTATCTCTCTCTATCTTTCTCTCTCCCTCAGATACACAAGTCATTTAATAATAGAGAATGAATGATGATAATAAATTTGAATAATCCACTCGATATTTTTCAAAATGCTCGCCTATTTGCATCCATTGGATATGTTAATGAGATTAGACGAGCAACCGTTATGAATGTAATTAGTAAGTTTGTAATAGGGACAACGGACAGACAATGCAAAAAAGTTTGTTTACACTGTTCAAAAACAAAGTAACCAGTAGACGAGTAACGTTTTTCAAGGAACAACGCGTACAAAGAGCAGAAAAAAAAATATTGAAAAGAACTAAAAATTATACTAGAACTTGACGGTAACAAGTGAACAAAATATACCAAAGAAAATTTTATGTAATAGATTGTTTACTTGATCCTTTAACGTTCTTCAACGTTCAACGTTTTATTACTTTACCGTTACTGAGCGTACATTTTTTTCCCTTTGTCCGCAAGCTTATTAATAGAAAGCGATGCGTGCCTGGCCTTTACTTTCTTTGCCTTTCGTAAAGCAAGTTAAACAAAAGAACAAAAAAAAAAAAATAGCTAACAATTTTTTATTACGTAAATAAAAACTCGAAATTTGGAAAAAAAATTTTTTTTTTTTTTTTTTTTTTTTGCTAATAACTCTTTCAATTTAATCAATAGAGTAGTAGTATGCATGTCAAATTTTGCAAAGATGTTCACGCTTCCTTTACGCAAATATGAAGTTATATGAAATGCGATTTCAGAAAGAAACACGAACAAATTTTTGGCTTTTTTACGTATACTTCATCCTCGTCCTGCTTCCTGAAAAAAGAAATTTTAATAATTTTCTGTGTATATGTAATTGATTAGACATAAACCACGCTCTTATAAGAGTTAACCAAATCAATTTTACACGAAATTAATTTTTCGCATAATTTAAAAACTAGTTCATGTCTATACACACATTTCACATTTATTTAAACATTCTTTTATATATAGGAGAATAGTTCGAAACGGTTGTTACAAGTTTACAATTATAAAAAGCAAAGCTTGCTCAATTATTGCTATATAAAAATTTTCATCGATATTTTTTAGCTATATAAACTTTTAGGCAATTTAATTTTTGATTCTAGATAGCCAAATATTTTCAAAACTCCCTTTTTTGTTTTTTTAATATTTTTTGTTATTTTTAGAAAAAATAAAATAAATTCTTTATTACTTGTAGAAAATATTGCATTGTGCTAATTGTTGATCGGTATCGGTATCTCTCCATTATACAGTGATCGCATTCTTATGTTTTGTCGCAGAAAAATCATTTGATGATTCACGTGAGCTCTAAAGGCGGACTTACCCGCCATAAGATTACTAGAGAATTACCGACAAGCAGTTAAAGTGAAACTTTTTTACTTTTAAATCAAAAGTCAATAAAGATTTAGAGGAGCAACAGTGTAATCAACCAATTTGGTCATTCTGTTCAACGATATACTTGTATAGTCAAGTACACGGCATGTGTAATATGAAATTAGGTTATGATGAGACGACTTGTTAAAATATGATAAAAATATTTTCTAAAATGTATTATTATTATGGCAAATTCACATTCATAACGAAAAAAAAATGTTATGAAAAAATACGGCAAGGACGGACGGACAGATGAACGGACAGACCGATCATAACGTACACAGTTAAGTGGTCAATGATTTGCACGCTATTGGCCAATTTTAATGTTGCGTCGACTCGCCACCATTTTTCTTTTTGTTTTTCCATTAGCTGCAATGCGCGAGAGACCACTCAAATGTAAAATTTTTATCACTGTTTTCGTATGTATATTATTTTTCAATTCTTAGAAAAAGAGTTTTGCTATAAATGTTTATAAAAAAATTCGGAGTAATTAGGTTTTAAAAAAAATGTGCCATGAATTAATTAATTAATTTTTATGCAAAGGAAAAAAAGAAAGTGAAAATAGAAAATTTTTTTTTTTTTTTATATGACGAGTCACTCAGGGGATGTGTCACCTATACGTGCAGGCACGATGGGAAGTGTTACAATCAGAGAGACAGAGAGAGAGAGAGAGAGAGAGGTGGAAGAAGAAGAAAGAAAAAAAATTAAAAAAATCATTCTCTCTGCAGTATATTAAAAGCATTCATCAAAATCGAAGAACACGAAACGAAATAATAGCGAGTGGATAATTTGTGATAATTCATTCATTCTCTTAAATTTGAAAATATTTTGTATATTTCGATGGAACATTCTTTTTTGAAAGTTATATCAACGCTTATCTAATTAAATGTTCATCTTTTCTTGATTGTATTTAATTAAAACTTTATTTTCCTTTGCACTCTCTACAATCATTTATTTAATATTTACTTATGCTTTCATCTGTAGCTTAATTAAAAAAAGTAAAAAAAAAAAAAAAAATTGAAATACTGTTGCCATCGCAAATTTCGAATTGAAATGTTCCATCTCGTTCATCATATATATATATTATTATATATTATATATATATTTGATTAGACACAACTCTCTCTTCTAATACATTTTGTTTCTTTTAGGAGAAATAGTTCAACAATGGTTATTACAAAACAAGAACAAATCACAATTGCTGAAAATGAATAGAAAATTAGAACAAAAGAAACAAAATTCAAAACGACGTAAAGGATAAAAGCATATATATATGTGTATATGTTTTTATTATTATAATTATATTTGTAGAGTTTATATATTTATTTAAATAACGATCATAAAAAAAACAAACAATTGCTGTTACGTTCCTTCTTTTCCTTACTTCCTCTCTATCTTTCTCGCTCTTCTTCCTCTCTCTCTCTCTCTCTCTCTCTATTTTTTTCTTTCTTTCTCTCTTTAGTAAAATTTAACATTAAAAATAAAAATAAAAAGAAACACAATTTTTATTAATATATAGATAATTATTCTCCTATAAAACGGAATGTAATTGCTGAATATTAAAAAAATAAATAAATAAACAAAAACAAAACAAAAATTCACACATACAAAATTTTTACAAATTATCAAAACCAGAGAATAGAATAACAAAGTTATATAAACATTGTGCTAATTTTTAATTATTAAATAATAATATTAATATTAATAATAATATAATGATATAAAAAAAAAAAAAAGCAAAAAGAAAAACAAAAAACAAAAATACATATATTTAACACAATTAATAAATTATAGAAGTATTAAACTAGAAAACTCTAATGAAAAATGTACTGAAATGATTCAGCATGGAAATAATGTTTAATATGTTTAAAAACAAATAAAAAAAAAAACATGCAACAACAACAAAAAATAAATATATATATATATATAAAGTAAAAATTTAGCTCTTTAAGCTCTTTAGCCGTTTGTATCCAAAAAAAAAAAAAAAAGAAAAAAAAACAAACTTGAAAGCAGAGTTAAATCCTAACAAGAAAAGAAATTTTTTTTTCCTTTTATTTATGAAAAAATAGTTTATTATTTATTTATTTAATACCACCCCGTATGTCAGTTTTTTTGTTTTGGAATTTGTCTCTGTGTATTGTGTAAATTTTCTTTTTCTTTTTATAATGTTTAATATTTAAGCATAATTTATTTTGTAATTTTATTTAAATTTTTATATAACGAAAATTGTGTGCTAACTAATACTGTTGGATCGTCATTGTTTGTTAAAGAAAAGAAGAAAACAAAAAAAAACAAAAAACAAAAAAACAAAAAAAAGAAAAAGCAAAAGTAAAGTAAAAAAAAAAGCAAAAACATAAAGAAAGTCTTATTAGTTTAATGTGTCTTTAATAATTCTTTTTTTTTTTAAATATACATGATTTATTTCTAATTTTTTCTGTCCGCTGAATAACGGTTAATTTGTTAAGATCGAATTTAAATTAGAAAAATGAAGCGCGTATTGATCAAGAATACATTTTGTTCACTTTTGTAGGAACATTAGCGTAGCTTAGCTTTTTAGATAACGAAATTTGAGCAATAAATCGGTTTAAAATATCCTTTTAAAACATGTCCCGCTAGACTGATCTCTCATATTTAGGATATTTATGAAAAACTATTTTGCATATGAAATTGAAATTTGCGGTAAGTGCGAGTTTTTTACGAAACTCGCATTAATTACATCTCTCTTGAGATGGATAAAAACTTGAATCCCTTTGATGCCTCTGAATTATGAAGTGAGGTCGGTTTATGATTCGCGTTGTCGAACTATCGTACGATACGATCGCATTTTGGATTGATTGTACCCGATTGCTTTCGTATCGAATTGCGAGTCCTCTCCCTCATTGCATTTACAATGGAACACTTGTGATGTTAGCGGTGTATACATAATACAAAATAATGCAAAGAAAAGAAAGAAAATTAAATAAATTGTAAAAAAAATGTGGAAACAATTAAATTTGGTGAAAAAATTGATATCCATTAAAAAACAAAAAAAATAAATTAATTGAATTAATTATTTAATTGTTTATTTATATTGTCAAAAACGCGCATTCGATAACGACCACCGTAAACCATCTTTCGAATTGTTTGTAGTCGCTTACTTGACCTTGGAATTTTTAGTACGTCCCTACAGTATTGATTACTACGAGGCAAGTATATATATTTAATAAATATATATAAAATATATATATATATATATATATATTTAATAAATATATATAAAATATATATATATATATATATATATTTAATAAATATATATAAA
>KK502409.1:304463-317690 GCA_000688735.1 Glossina austeni
TATATATATATATATATATATATTTAATAAATATAAATATATATAATATATATATATATATATATATATATATTTAATAAATATAAATATATATAAAATATATATATATATAAAATATATATATATATATTTAATAAATATAATCCTGGTAGGATTTTGTTTTATGGTTTAATCTGTAACTCGTATTTCCTCAATTTCTATTCTTGTAAGCAAACGACATTTAGGCGAAGAATGTATATGATCGTGCAATAATGCAGAGGAGATGTTTTGTAATACTTGAAATTATTCAAAAACAGTTTTAATTGATCTTACGTAACCGCTATAACATTTTACTTTCTCTCTCTCTCTCTCTCTCTCTCTCTCTCTCTCTCTCTCTCTCTCTCTCTCTCTTTATAAAACTAATCAAAATGGGGTAAACGATGTCTCCCAATGAATTGGAAATGATTTTTAATTTGATTTTAATTCAAATATGTTTTTATTTTTTTTTAAAAGAAAATAGAAGATTTCTTTTGTAAGGAAATTCTGACAATTGTTACAGAGTTTCGATATTTTCATGTCGAGCTTTATTTTTTGCGGTTTATAAATGCGAACTCCTAAGACAACACGTAAAACGATAATCAATTGTATCAGGACGTATGATTTTCGCGCCAAATATCCTTCACTTGATAACACGACACTATTACATTTTTCATGGACTGATGGCATAAGTGTATCTATCCTTGATATGTTGTATCCGTCTTTAAGTATAGTTCGTAATCTCTTGATGAGATTCAATCCAATTCATTAACCAATCTTTGAAGCATTCTATATATTACTACCGTTCTTTCTTCCTGGTAGGCATACTTATCGTTCAATAGGATACATTAAGTGCGGCTAGGAAGTTTCACTTCGTTTTGGAATTTTGAATATAAACGCAAGATGGCTTTTTGCTTAGCTCTTGGCTTGTGATGGAAAAAATGTACGTCTTTCGATTTAATCAAAATATAGAATTTAAATAAAAAAAAAAAAATATAAAAAAAATTAAGCTTTTATACCCTATACGACTGATTGTGCAGATATATCCAACACTCAGAAGGCCCACCTTTCGTTATAGCAATTAGAATCGCTTCCTGAATCGATTTAAGATTGTTTGTCCGCCTGCCCGTCTTGGTTTTTTTTTGCGTTCAATCCACGAATCGCATTTACATGAAATTCCGGACACCGAAATGTTTTGGCCCAAGGATGGACGCTGTCGAAAATTGTTCGGATCAGACTGCCGTTCCGACCACTTGAACTTTTACTATGAAAAGTCATTATATGAATAACTGTCTTAATCAAAGTGTTGTAGGGTATTTAATGGTTGTCTATTTTTTTTTTTTTTTTTTCGTACAAAATAGTTCGGATCAGACTGCCGTTCCGACCACTTGAACTTTTACTATGAAAAGTCATTATATGAATAACTGTCTTAATCAAAGTGTTGTAGGGTATTTANTTAATCAAAGTGTTGTAGGGTATTTAATGGTTGTCTATTTTTTTTTTTTTTTTTTTCGTACAAAATAGTTATATTTACCCTAACGAGGTGAAGAAACACAAAAGGATGAGGTGTTACATATATCTCCATTGTTTTTCCAATGCCCAAGACAAAAATATGCATCCGGAACCCTTATCAGTGTAAAATTGTAATTCGATTTAAATCTTTTTCCAACCGTCCGACTGATTCGGCCGTTTGGCAGTAAGTTGGAAATTATTTTTCTTTATTACGTAATCATTTAACCAGATATGAGCGTCATTCCACATGCATAAAACCTAGCAGTGGACTGATTATTTTCGTAATAAGTTTTAGCTATTTTTGTACTTTGTAGAACTATGGTTGTTAAACCAATCCATGCCAAGGTTCAAACAATGTTTCAAGAAAAGAGAATTTGATAAAAATCTCAATGAGAAGTGTACGCTTTATTTACGTTCGCTTTCGGAACCATAAAGTGGATGACTATATATATGTCTATTTGTCGCATAGTAAATAACTAAATATTAAGGTTGTCGATAAAAAGTTCTTAAAGTTCAATATCGCACCGACGCCAAAAAAAAATACTAGATAATGAAAATTAATTGTAAGGAAAATTTTTCATTCTATTTCTATCATTTAAATAAAGACTCACGAGAGACGCCGCGCCGACATTTTTTAACTTACCTAAGTGTCTTAACTTAAATTAGGCATGAAATGCCCATCAGTTTAAACTGGATGTAATTCAAAGTTTCGTATAATTAAAACAAGTGAAATCATTATAGGAGACAACAACCCATCATTAAGTATCCTACATCACCCTACAGTTATTCATATGTCGAGTTTGCAAAATAAAGCGTTATCTGGGGAGTGGTCGAAAAAGTGGACCAGTCCGAAATATTTTCAATAGCGTTCGTCATTGGATCAAAACACGTCAATATACTGAATTTCATCAAAATAGCTCAAAACCAACGGACGGACAGACAAAATGATTCTGAATCGATCGGTGAAATAAGTGGTGAGTTTATCTCGAATCCTCCCGAGTGTTGCATACATATGTACAAACTTAATATAACCTTTTACCGCCAGTGGTGTGGGGTATTAAAAATCATTTACGTTTTTTACAATTTTCTTTTTTAATAAAAGATTTTATAAAAGTAATTAAAAAAAGAGAAGAAAACTAAAGTGTTTGATGTGCGCTAATAACTAAACAAAGAAAATATAAATAAAAAATAATCATATTAAGCAATTTAATACATTCAAAAAAAAAGAAAATAAACCGACGACATAAACAATCAAAAATAAAATTGTTTCCTTTATTTAAAAAACAAAAAACATGATTTCTTAATTAAAAATTTTGTTTTATTATTAATTTATTTATTTATTTTAATATATTACAATATTTTCAATTTATACTTGCATTAGACTTATAAAACAGGAGAAAGGAAAAAAGGAATAACTATTTTGTTACTAGGGAAGTATGATACTCGGTTCGTTGAAGATTTCGATTCCCATGCACATTTTCTTACCGATTTAATGCAAATCACCGGAGAAAATTGTATGCCGTTGTAGACGAATCCTTTTTACCCATCGCCTTTCGATATCCAATAATATTGGGTTGGTGTCATTTATAACTATTTTTATATAGTAATTTAGTCGTGGCGTTTAATCGATTTGATCAATTTTCGGCATCAGCCTGCCTGTAAGAACTTGCAATGTTTTTGCTAAATTTGAAGCAGATATCTTAATTTTTACGATTTGGAAAATTCATATACGGACGGAAGGAGACCATTTCAGAATTTGATACTTTTAGTTTCGAGTTTTTGACGAAATCTTTTCAAGTTTGATGTGACCCAAGCAGCAGCTTTCTACCTTAATTTCTATGTAAATAAGTATAATTAATTAAAATTATTGTAATTAAATAAGAAAAAACATTACAGTTTGGCAGGGTCGACGATTAGATACCCTACACCATTTCGCTACCATGAATAGTCATTCAGTCGTTTTGATAATAATACATCAAAAATTACATATTACTTTCATGCAAAGACATACTTTTTATGGAAGCCCGCATATTGGAGGATGCCCAAAACATAACACCACATGACGTGGACTAAATTTTGTAAACTTAGTTTACTTCCTAAAAATTCTATTATTATTCAGTTTTTATCACAAAAAAATTTGAAATTAAAATTTCTCCCCGTTAAGGGCTTGCTTTTCACGATAGTTCTCATACATGTTGGAGTCTAAAAAAGGAACCTTTGCGATCTAAATTCCATACCGTTAATTTTTTTGTCAAATTGTTTCTATGGATCAATTTTCTTTCTAAAATATTAAGCATAAAAAGCTTTTCTGTAGGACTTACTTACTATTCATGATCTTCTTCTGAAATCTTATATGAAGTGGGGGTCCATGAAATAGACTCATATGGTTCACATTTAATCCATTCACATTTAATCAATTTTATGCCAAATAACTATGATGAACACGTTTTCATCATAAAACATTTAGCCTTTTTTGACCTATAAGAGTATACATTTCCTGAGAAACCTTATATGCGGTGGTATCCCAAAGAATGGGTCTATGTAGTCTAAATTCGGTAAGGCTGATTTCTATATCAATTTACTATTATGAATACAATTTTCCTCACAAAATATTGAAAATCATTTCTTTTTAGCATATAAAAATTCCGTTTTCATCGATTTCAACGATTATATGACAGATAATTCAAAAAATTCTCCCTGCCGAACCAAATTTTTCACATCAGTAATACTACATCAGAAATACTATTAAGTAGCGATTTTTGTCGAGAAATTTCAAAAATTGTAATTATTTTTCAAACTAAGACATGACACGTTCGTTCTTGGGTCAAAGTAGGTCAGTGTACAAAATTTCATCAAAATAATCTCAAAAACTGCGACCGGTAGCTTGAACACACATTGCATGGACAGACAAGCTTAGATCTTGTCAGAATTATCGGCTAGTATAATAAGTAAAAGGCGAGTCTACCTTAGGCTCTTCTGGGTGTCGGAACAAATCTTAACAATATCCTGTAGCACAAGGAGCCCAGGGTGAGTTATTTATTACAAAAATGTCTTGATAATTTTTACATTTCTCAAAAAGAAAAAAACAAATTTTGAAAAACAAATTAAAATAAAGGGCTTTTCGAAAAAAAAAAAAAAAAAAAAATTTTTTTTTTGAAAATAAAAGTCTTGGGCACATTCTCTTTTCAATTGAATGTAGATTTCTTTTAATTTTCTATTATAACATAATATTGAAAATATCGTTTTCCGAATTTCATGAATATTTTTCTGTTCAGCAGATTTGATAATAAATTGAAAGACAATGCTATAGAGAACGTTTGGGAGAAATCCAAAGGCAAAGCAAGAGAAAAGAAAAAGCGTACTTAAAATATATATGAGATTGCGGTAGTGAAAAAGGTTAGGGGGAATGGTAGCGTGTGGTAGATCTTATGGCATATAGGGCGTATTTACGGCTTTTTAAACGCGTCTAAATAATTTTGAAGCAATTAATTCCTTTTTATTCGACGTAACGTATACCTTCCTTTTGTAATTTTGCTTTAGTTTCCATCAGTTTGATGTGGCGCAAGAGATCAGCGATTTGTTCACGTATTTCATCGCGATATCTTTTACCTTCGCCTAATTCTTCCATTTCGGCCAACCATTCCGCACGTTCATTGATTTGATCCAACACTGTGAGAGAATTATGATTAAAATTAAGGAAATAGGAAGAAAGGACAAGAACGCTCTTACATTCATTAATAAAGTCTTCATTGGTAATGTTAGTGGTTTTGGATTTTGGTTTACGTAAAGGTTTCAAACAAGTTTCCGATATATGTAGACCGGACATGGTTTCTTGCAGCAATTTCTTCGCTTTTTCCGATGGCATTTTAGCATCCGGTTTCGGACGATAACGGGGCAAATCATAAGCACCGCTTGCTCTTATAGCAGCCAGGGATTTGCGTTTAGCATTTCGAGCTTTCTTTAAAATTTCCAAGGCCTCTTTATCCGGATCCATTGATGTATTAACGCGAGGCGACTTTGGTTTCGGTAGCGGCTCACCATTACGTATATGATGGTCAATCTGTTTACGCATCAACATAGACATTTTGGATTCTTTCATCAATACTATGCGAACGAACGAATGAATGAATGAAGAAGACCATATCTTGGAGCATCAACTATTTGTAAAGCATTTTTGATTATCTACTTACGTCTAATTAAGTCTGCTGTCTCCTTGGAATATTCATATTTTGGTGTATGAAAGAGACCGCCTTGAGGTATACGGGTGCTAGGCCAGACGCGTGCCTCAACATTATCAGTGGTCTGGGGCGATGTAATTAAGTCTGAATTATTAGCAACCGTCAGTTTTTCCGATTTATTCATTTTGCTATTGGTATTATTCAAGGTTATTGGAAAATTTGTGATAAAAAAAAAAAAATTAAATTTTTTTTTTCTGTTTTTCAAGTTGAAAGTCAGAAAATTACTGATTACTTGATAAATGTTAATGCTTTTTCTTTTTTGGCATTAAACAACAACAACAACAACAATAACGACATACAAATTTTGGTAAACAAAACAGTTTTGATAAGGAAGTAGCTAAGGTAACGGCTAACGAGACAACGTATTAAATCCATTTGAAGATCTAATAAATAAGTTTATATAGAAAACCTGGGTCGAAGTATTGCGATGTTCATCACCTTAGGCAAATGTATGAATATACAGACTTAAAATTAATTGTGACCCGATCGACATATGTTCCACACATATCACTGTGAAATCGTTAAGCCACAATTTTTTTTTTGTTTTTTGTCAATATAAAAATGTTCGCTTTTCTGCAATTGATTTTTTTTTTTTTTTTTCTAAAAAATGTATCGCGATCGAATTGTGGCAATAATGAGAAGGAAAAGGTGAGTGAAGAAAAACTGAACTTTTTATTAATTTTTTACACTTTCCTTTTCATACTTTTCTTTTGAAAGATCGAAAGATTCGAAAAGATCACTTTTTTGCTAATATATCTACTGATTAGATTTGCCTTAGCATATTATTAGATAAGAAGACGAGGCTGCTTACTGCTGAACTTTTGTTACGATTTACGCATGCTAAAGATTACTTCAAATTCTTCCCAATTCATTTAGGTCGCAAATTTGGTATATATGTCATATGTACCTATACACAGCAGACGATAGAGTGTAAGATATGAAATTGTACAGGGTGAGCGCCAAAGTAGCACTAAAGGGCAATCGAAAACGATTGTTTAAATATAATTACGAAGTCGTTGTTAGATGCGAGTCGTTCGTAATTTTAAATGGACACCTATACCTCTTAAAAAAAATAATTTTGTTTTTTCTTTGATACGATAATGAATTCAGATATTTCTACCAATAAATGAAGTTTTTGAATCGTTGCGTTTGGTCGTTTTATTATTTATACTATTAACGCCGCTAGAATAAATACTCGGAATAGATATTATTTTTTATAAACTTTTTTTTGTTTTGTAGAATTTTTTTAGTTTATATAAAATTAAAAATAAAACCCACCACAGGGCGGTTCGTCGATACCTGTCATCTAGGGTTGCGGATTCACATTCAATTTGTTACATTTTCTTCGAGGGGCTGGTTCGGGATCATTTTTATAAAAGTTATTCCCACACTCCTGATAGCTGTCAAGTTTATTTTTATTATTATTATTATTATTATTATTATTATTATTATTTATTTTTTTTTTTTTTTTCTTAATTATGCCTTTTCTCAAATTTTTACGTCTTTAAGTTTACCAGCAGCAAAAAGGTACACGTGTTAAATAATATTCAAAAGTTCAAGCTAATAAAAAAATATGCATTCAATGGGATTCCCATTTCATCGATATTATGGGTGGGTTGAAATTAGTTAGTCGCCTCCCCCAAAAGACAGGTATAAGTATGATAAATTAAATTGATAGTGTGGTGTACGGCGGATGAGTGTGCACAATAAAATATTTTGCTGCTGATTGTGTGAGAAATAAAAAATAGATTCAACAGGCTGGCATATGGCAACGGATTTCACCAGCCGCTTCAGCGCAACGATTTCTTATAAGGTAAGCACTCAATACTTCGGCAACTTCATGAGGACGATCTTCGTGGACAGCATGGCCGCATCGAGCTAACACTTGCATTTGAAAGCGGCCTTGCATTTGACCAACGGTTAAGGTTTTATCAAGGCCATCAATGCTGGCCAATAGCAATTGTTTCGGTAAACGCAAGTTCAAGAATTTCTCGCTTAAGCCCGAAAACCATCCGACCCAATATTTCTCAGATTTCGAAAGATCGATACGCCAAGTATATCTAAAAAATTGACAATTTCTTTACTATTTAACAATATTTGATAATATATTAATGCAATTATACTTTTTGTTGTCCGTTTCGTTAGTAGTTGGGGGTTTCTTAAAATCTGGATTTTCTGGAGTCACGTTATTGCTTTCTGCATTAGTTTCATTAGTAATTTCTTCATCTTCAGATATACTAAAGTGATGCATAAATTTCTGTGTAGAAGCACTACTGTCTTCTTCCTCTGCTGACAGTGGTAGTTCATTTGTAGCGAGTTTTTTCGTTGTGCAACTAATAATTTATATAAAAACGAAAAATTTATTTATTTTCGAATTTTCTGTTTTTGCTTTTTATATGAATTTATTTACTTGATTATCTGTCCCGGCATAGAGATTTTAGCACTGTCTACATTACGTATTTGGCCGCTGCGTATACACCATTCAATGGCATTTGGAATACTTTTAAAATATTGCGGTCGTGAACGCAAGAAACTTTGCATACTGGCCAATGCCTCCATAGCGGTTCCTTCGACTACATCGATAACAGTGATACCAACTAAATTTGGTATCAATTCCATATGGGCAAAATGCACAGCAATCGCTCCACCCATTGAGTGTCCCACAACATAGACAGGTGGCATACTTTCCGGATATAATTTCAGGATCAAGTCACCGATATCTCTAATGTGGGAAATTGGAATTCATGAGCAATTACAATCTACTAAATTATGGATAAACTACATGAAGAAGAAAAAAAAAAAACAAAGATGGCCAATAAAATGATCGTAAATAGTTTGATTGCTATACATCTTTAAGAAAATTTAAATCACTCATATTAAGAAAGAAAGAAAGAGTTAACCCTCCTTCAAAATGAATGAGAAACTTTTTCACGAATATAGTTCTAGTTGAACTCTTGTATGCACTACTAACAGAGAAACCAAAGCGGTTTAAACGTACAAACGCAATGCAACGCCTATGGCTAGTTCAGAAATTGGAAAAAAGTAATCTATGAAGAAATCGAATGTACTTAGCCAAGGTATCCGCTGATAAATCGTCATCTTCATCTGTGTGTGTATCACCGTGACCGCGCAAATCGATGGATAAACACTGACAGTGTATCATGGTCGTGATTTCAGACTATTAAGAATTGAGAAAAAAAAAAAAAAGAGTCTGTTCATGAAATCAATTTTTTAAAATTGCCATAAAAACACCTACACAAAAAAGTGCCCAAGTCAATCCTGAATAGCCACCGCCATGTAACAGCAACAAAACCGGTCCCGGCTTTTCTGGTTCTTTAGTACGATAGATGCAAAAGGTGCGCTTATCATCGATAACAACGTCTTGCTTCTCAGCAAAAAATTGATTCCACATTGATGGTTTAAAGTCGCGTATACGCGACTTTTTAAAGGAATCGCTAAAAATATCGAAAAGAAAAATGATTTATTTACGCGATCGATGCCAAGTTCATATTATTTGTTCTTTTTTTTCCGTTCTTTGATTAGCTCATGATTTACCTTCTTCCGATGCGACCGCTGGGTATGGTTGGAGGCAAACGACCTTTCAACAAAGTTCTTTGCAAATTTGACATTTTCTGGTTTATCTTTTTTCTTTTTTTTTTTTTGTGTAAATGAAAAAGAAATTTCTTCCTGCCCTTGTCTTGACCTTAAGGATATTTTCCTCTTTCTTTCAATTTTGATTTTGGACGAAAAGTATTTTGCGGAATCTTAACAATTTTTTCTTTTTACAATTTATTGAAAATCCATTCGACCGTGTTTTGTTGCCGTTCCGTTTCAGCTGTTTTTCCTTTTTTACCGCAAAGACGCAGAACAAAAAAAAAAAAGGCTGCCAAACAATTTTTCTTTTCTCGGTTATTATGATATATACGAAAAAAAAAAAAGAAAAAAACCCATTGACAGTAAATGACAAAAATTGACATTAGGACAACATTACACTGATGCACATGTGACACTTTTTACGAATATAATGCAGTGGAAACATGAATAGGTGGTAAAGAAATCTCAAGTTAAAAAAGTTACGAAACACGTAAGTTTATATACTCCAGATCTACATTATGTGCTCATCATGAATCGAACTCATTTATCTACCATCTCTTTCTGTCTTTCGATTCGATGGTCGATTGATCTATATAGCCTTTTGCTTGATTTGTCCAGGTCACGTTTGAAAATACGAAAAAAATATCCATTAATCTTGCAAGATTCAATTAAAAGCTTACACACACATGGTATGCAAAGATATGCACCGTAATATCTGGGTTTCAAGACTAGTTTACTCTGTCAAATGTTAACAAATTTACATAAGAGAAATGCAGTGACACATTCGCTTCGACGGTACTTTATGCTAAGTAAAGAAATCTTTCGCCGATATCTTTTCATTGACAAACGGTCAAAGGTGTTTCGCTTCTATCAAACTCATCACAAGATGAGATATGCGTTAAACGCCATAAATGCATTTGCATTTTGCATCATGCACGAACTGCTGAATTGTTGTTCATTTTCGGTTGTTTTTGCTAAATGGCTGAATGCGAAAGTGAAAACTAACTTTCAGTTATGTGATTATCTCCATTATTGTGCTTGTTTATGTATAGTTAAACAAGTAGCTTGCATTGCTCATTGCATCGCTGCAAAGTTTTGGTCAAATTTTAATCTTTTTTACATGCGTTTGCATTGACAAACAAAACAGTGATGTATTTATGAGACAAAAAAAAAAGAAAAGATTATTATGAAAAAAAAATAATAACTAAAGCAACATATGGTTTTAAATTAATTATCTAGACTGTTATTCAGAAAAGGGAAAAAACGAAAAACTAAATTAAAATAAAAAACTTTTTTTCGCTTTATTAATTGCATTTTGCTTCAAGACATCACTTTTCAAAGAAGCGTTTTCGTTTTATTAATGTATTTATGTAGACAACAATCATTGCTTTAGTAATGCAATGTCAGCTATGTTTTCATGTGGGCTTGCGTTTTGCATCACGTAGCAATGAATCGCAGTCATTATGTTCGGCACAATAGAAAGCGTATATATTTTCGAAAGTGGTACCGACTCATCCTTAAACATATGCCATGGTGCTATAATTTGGAAAACCGGGAAAAAATTCATATATTTTTCTTTATAACTCTTGTCACACGTATTCGGTCAAAAATCAGTCTAAAATTTAGCTTAAATAAATCACAAGACACCTTAAAAATTTTTGATCGAAACTTGTATAAGATTGGCTTACGAATACATTCCAACAAGAACAAAACATTATTCGATTTACATGTACACTTAACATTTTTTTGATACGGTACCTACCGTACGTACCTACGTCCGTTGGAAAACCGTGCAAAAAAAATTTTGTAAAAAAACACGCCCGACTTATGATAAATTTGGGGATATGTTCCACAATTTTAAAAATTGTGTAAAATAGAAAACCACTAAACATTTTCTTAGGAAACCGTGTAAAAAAAGTAATACTCAAATCCATAATACATATTTATAAAAAAAAACAATTCGTTGTTATCATTAAAAGAAAATTAAAATTAATGAAAATTCATTTTGTTTATCAATTTTGAATATCAAAGCACTATTACTCAGCGAGTTTTGTCGAAAAATTTTGAGAACACAAAAAATTTTTCAAAATAAGGCGTTGGCAAGTTCGAACAAAGTGTTTTGGTCTGAATCATTATACCCTACACCACTTGTGGTAAAGGGTATATTAAGTTAGTGCGGACATATGCAACACGCGGAAGGGCTTTTATTATACCGATCGTAATCTAAATTGATCCAAACCTGTCTATCCGTCTGTCCACCTGATGTTTGTCCATGTTAATTTGTGTTCAAGCTGCAGGTCGCAATTTTTGAGATATTTTGATGAAATTTAATACACTGACGTGTCTTGGCCCAAGGATGAACGCTATTAAAGATGATTTGGATCGGTCCACATATTCGACCACTCCCCATATAACGCCCTATTCTGCAAAGTCGTTATTTGCAACAAAAATTACAATTTTCAAAATTTATCAGGAAAAGTGGCTAAGTAGTAATATCTGGGCACTCTAAATTGGTATGGAAACTTTGAACAGGCTTCACGGGGTCATGATGAAAGTTATATCATAACAGTAATTTAACATGAGAAAATTACTTGTACCAAATTTGGACCTTCTCGGCCTATTTTTTCGAAGTTTTTTCACGAAAATTGACCCTTTGTAGAGCAGAAAAGTCTAAATTTCAATACGTGGTCATGAAAGTTGACCCATAATATTTAAGTAATTTCATATAAAATTAAACTCTACAAAAATTGAACCATCTACACCTATTTTTGGATCCTGCCCTATGTAAGAATTAAAGAATGTTATACACAACTGGCGTTTTGGGCTCGCTTCCCTATAAATACGCACATGTAATATATGCCTTTATATAGAAATAATATGTAATTTTTGTATTCTATAATAAAAGCAATAATTGTGTTAGACAATGTGGTGTAGAATATTTAATGGCCCGCCTTACTCGACCATAATGTTTTTATTTGTTTTCAATAGTGTTCGTCCTTGGGTGAAAGTGCGTCAGTGTAGCAAATTTCATCAAGATATCTCAAAAATTGCGGCCTGCAGGTTGAACATAAAATTCCATGGATAGATATCAGACGAACAGACTATATGCAGACAGACGTACTGACGAGCTTATATAATACAAAATGAATGCACTTTAAGTCCTTCTGGGTGTTAGATATGCCCGCACCAAGTTAATATTCCCGGTATCACAAGTGATAAAGGCAATGGAAAGCGGGAAGCTTAGAAAATGGTAGGACTATGTATGGTAGCTATACTTGCGTAAACATATTTTCATTCTTTTAATATCGTCAAATTAGTCGTCGCACTGATTCAATATCGATTATATCGAAGAAACTATGAAATATCTATAAAAAATGTTCATCAAGTTCATTACCCATGATGAAAAAAAATAGGTTTAATGCACTTTTGCTGTTTTGCTATTGCAGTACTAGTACTATTACAATTTTGTTCCGCACTTTATCGTTGATCGTGTAATGTTAACATTTTCCCTATGAACATGCTTTCGATTTTAATTTTAATTAATAAAAATATTGAATTTAAAATAGATTTTTTTATTAAGGAAATTTCGAATTGAAAGCATAGCGCAAAAAAAAAAATTTGTATTCATTTTTAGTGCCGCTGAGTTGTGATTTTTTTAAACGAATCAATATTGTAACGTATAAGCATCAGAAGTAAAATTAAAGTTCAACATAAATAGAACGAGTATGTGGATTTTGTTAACTGTAGTCGTGTCTTTAAGGACTGAGAGACTGAGAATTAGTGGACTGTGATTAATTTCAGCTTTCTTTCTTAATTAACTCGATCCAAATTCCAAAAACACATATAAAACGTGTCGACGAATAGAGAG
>KK502409.1:318650-332404 GCA_000688735.1 Glossina austeni
TTCAGCTTTCTTTCTTAATTAACTCGATCCAAATTCCAAGAACACATATAAAACGTGTCGACGAATAGAGAGAAGAACGCCGACTAAGGCATGTCGCGTGTTCTCAAGCACTAGAAGCCGAAGCACCCCATCTTTCGGTGAAGAGATGAACAAAAATTTATTACCTTTGTCGAACACCTTTCTTTCTAAACAGTTTCCGTTCGTCCTACACTCATGGCTCAAGGATATATTTGGGTTTCTGCGGATCTGTTAAATGCATTAGTGTTCAACGGAGTATTGGACTGTTTTGAGAACCACCCTCGTTTTGAAAATCAATTATATAAAATATTGTTATTATTATTGTTATGATTATAATAAATTTATAGTCAGAGAAATAAATTTAAAGACTTTTAAGTCTTAAAGCAGTAGCATCTGAGGTTATTCACGTTTATTGAAAGCTCTACCAGATCTCGAGATCCTTAGCCCATTCGGCGACTCAGGCGGGTGAATGAATATGATAATTTGCCCTAATTCCTATTTCTCGACATAAATCATAATGAATGGAAATTTTGAACGAGATGGAGATACAGTTTTGAAGCTACTCCCATGCAAACCTAATTATGAAAAGTATGACTTTCTATAACGAGAAAGTCGAGCTTTTAGTATGGTATGGAAAAAGTTGGTCTAGAAAAGTAATTTGCCGTATACGTATACTACAGTAAGTTCGGAATACGTAGGCCTACCGTTCGAATCATGCCTCATGTAAGGCTTCTCACAAAAAGCACGTTTTGATATCGCATTAAGGCCTAGTTTTTGCCACTTTATAACGCGAATGTGCAAAGTATTTTATTAGGTTACGCAATTAGGTTACGCAGTTACAAATAGTATTTGTAGCCAGTCTTGCCTGGATACCACAATTCAACTTCTTTTCATTTCAGTTCTTCTTTCAATACAATTCTTAATTGTTGTTCTTCTTTTTCTTGTACCGAAAATCGCAGTTTGTGTGCATTATTCATCACCTCATTTGCGACATTTGAAAAGATGCCTGGGAAACTCCAGCAAGTATAGGTTTTCTGAATGAAATTTCTCACATATAATCTTGAACGATTTGCGGACATTTGAAGAATAACGTCATCCGTTGAGAAATGCAGTCATACGTTGAGCGCTACCGATTAAAACATTTTGAATATCTTGTACCTGTACCTGAACCTGTAGGTGAATGACGTCCAGTTTCGAATTTGAATTATGACGTTCGTTAAAGAATACACATTATTGTGATCGAAAAGTTATAAGACTTCGTCTACTCTTACTATCGTGATGTGGTACTTTTCGGATCGTTCTTATGTTTGCGTGAAAATATTCACCAGATTTATGAGTAGATAATTTGGGGCCTTTTACCCAACAATAATGGATTTTTTATAGCCTACACCACTTGTGGTCTAGAGTATATTAAGTTAGTGCAGACGTATGTAACACACAGTAGAGCTTGAAATAGACCCGCCTTTTATTATACCGATCGATTCAGAACCATTTTCTAAATCGATCTAAGCCTGTCTCTACGTCTGTCCGTCTAATGTCTGTCCATGAGTTTTTGTCTTCAAGATGCAGGTCGCAATCTTTGAGAAATATTGATGAAATTTGGTGCATAGATGTACTTTGGTCCAAGGACGAACGTTATTGAAAATGGTTCGAATCGGTTCACTTTTTCGAACACTCCCCATGCAATATTTCATGGTAAAAACTAGTTGATGAAATCGTAATACGAAATTGACATAGTAATCTGCCTTACCAAATTTCGACCAGGTGGGGCCAATTTTTTGAATACTACCGCATATAAGGATTCTCATGAAACGTAATCCCTTATATACCAAGAAATCCTATTTGATAATCTTTTTGCGATGAAATTTTATTCATGGCAGCAATTAAATAAAAAAATTAAATGGATCTAATTTGAACTACGTGAGTCCATTTCTTGGCCCCTTGTTCCATATAAGATGAGTAGTAAGTCCTATGAAAAAAGGGTTAATTTTTAATATTTTATGACGAAAATTAATTCAGCGTTTCAGCAAAAAAATTATCGGTAGTGAATTTGGATCACATAGGTCTATTTGGGAGCCTTCATGACCTTTATGGCTTTGAGTGAAAATAATGCGTACTTCATGGAGTATTATTGCCAAAACGAGCAGATAACTCTATTAGGGGAAGTGATGTAGGGCAGGTAATAGGCCACGTTGCCCGACTATAAAATTCTTACCGTGCTTTGTACCGTATTAATTTTTCGAAATTTTTTCCACAGAAATTCAATTCATATAATTCCACAATTACTTTAGATCCGTTTTACTGGTGGCTGGCTATTCTTAAAATTCTCTCACTATTGCCGCGGAGATCAATTCATTGTTTGTGAACGTCAATCTTTCTGTCTATCCTTCTTTCTTTCTTTCTTCCTTTCATTGATAGTCTGCTTTACCATGACCAGGACAGAACTTTGACGGATCGATTGATATTATTCTACGCTTCTTTCCTCTTAATACACTTTTCATGGTGAATGTATTCTCTTACGCATCAGATGGCAATAGACGATAGATAACACAGTTCTGTCTTTCACATATTTGTTTCACAAAATGTCTCAGCTTAATAATGATCGATCGATCGAGCCAAGTAAGTGATTCAAATTTTTTGCTATTACAATTGATCAAAAACGTATGTACTTCCTCAGGCCTTTAATTAATGAATTTAAAATTTTCTTCAAATTCTAGGTTTTATTATATAACGTAGGCTTTCGCAATTGAACTTGAGCTTACAGTGTAACATATGTTGTTATCATTAAGGAAATGGAAAAGTTGTGTTAACCAATTATCAATAAAAAAAAAGAAAAATAAGATAAAAACTCTGATAGCGAAGATATTGTAAAAGTGTATATATTTTATCACTTTTCCCATTTTTTGTGATCATATATAAATTGGTGAACGGAGAAATGCTTTAATCATTTAAATTCGAATCTGTCTTTGAACGTGACTTTGACTTAGAAACTTAATTATGAGTAAAAAAATTAGTACGTTAAATATTATTAATAAATAAATATTAAAAATAATATATATCTCATATATATACATATGATATATATGTATATATATATATAATTAAATTATGTTATTTCAGTTATCTATTTGGCGATTCTCTTCTTGGCTTTCATTTGCACTTTTGCCGCTGAGGATTGCAATCCTGAATCAGATGGCAAACCGATTTGTTCAGAGCGTAATAATGGCATGAGATTTCGTAATTACTGGGATCCTACGAAGTATTGGTCGTGCAATGATATGAAAGCTATATCGAATGGTTGTCAACCATCTAAATTATACGACGAAAAATCTCAAGATTGCATAAATTGGTACGAGTGGGTTTGGAGTAATCCGTGCCCTGAATTAAGTGCAGGCGAAATATTTTAAGTTAAATATTTTAAATTCCATAAGATTAATAAACAGTGTATGAATCATCAGATATTACAAAGATCACATAGAGCATGTTTAAAAATACTATAAATTCCCCCTTTCTAGTTGAGCATAATTCTTCTTAAGTGTCGCTTATTTTTTTTTTTATTTTTTTTTTGCAATTATTTACGTATACCCTCATAGGCATACAAATGGATATACTTTTGCTCTAAAAATAAAATCCTTTATTTGTATAGATATATGTGCATTTACAAACTCATAATAAAAGATCAAGAATTAAAGTAGAAAAACAAATGAAACAAAAACAACAATATTATCGGCTATTTAGGACGAATCATGGACATGCAACATCATTGAATATATTGCCCTGATTATATAAAAACTTCTTGAAAGGCATTTATCGTACGTAATAAGACAAAAGATTCGCGGTAAACTTTTCTTTGAAGTGTTTTTCGAATCAGCGATTTTTGCCTTTGAAAATCTATAAGTGAAACATCAAAATTGAACTTTTAAAACGAGCCTTGATAGTTAGACGCAAGCCGTTGTGTGATTGCAGCCTGATTGTTTCTCGGATGTTCTTCTTCTTCTGAACTGAAAATTCGCTGAGATTTGTCAGGATCTAATTGACATTGAATATATTATATATGAAAGATATATATATATATATATATATATACATGAAATATGTATTTTTTTTTCTCGGCAAAGCTTCACTCCTTTTTCAAGTTGTTCTCCTTTTACAGATCTTATACTCTACTGCTACTACTCTGTGCTGAAGTTTTATTACTAAAAAAAGGAAATAAGGAAATAAGTAAGGCGTGGAGCATCTGATTAATAAAATTGTATTTAAAAGCGAAAATGGCCAGAAAAGCTTCAAAGTTGTTGGCTTTTCACTAGAAATTTATATCACTAGAATAATTACGATATCTATTTCCTTCTTGACAAAAAATACGTATCTTTGCAATCGTATATATAGATGTGTAAATTGCTCTGTCAATATTTCCAACTGATGCAAAGAAATAACCATCTCAGCATACTTTCATTATTTTGAAGGGTGCACAAAAGGCAGTCTATTAAAAAACTCATTATATTCATTTTAAAAGGATATAAGCATTATGCCAGCAACATTTTCAAGAGCACAAGTATGATAAAAATAGAAAAAAAAAAAAAAAACAGAAAAGAAAAAACCAAAATTCCAGAAATGAATAAAGTTAAGTACCGTTATTAATACACTTATTGGACTACAAAAAAAAAAAAAAGAAGAAGAACTTAGAAAAGATTAATGGGCAAGTTTTTTGCAAAGAAAAAAAATCAAAATAAAGGGTTATATTAGTTTCTTCTCGGTGAATATGGGATACTCTACAGTTTATATTCAAGTATGTTACTTGCATTTAATTAGAGCTAGTTATCAACTTACTATTCGATATACTACAACATCTCTCGCTTAAACGCCTCTTATCCGGGATGCTTATTGCACTCTTCTTGAAAAGTTTCTAAATGCAAATGCAACAATGTGCGTAAAAATGGGAAATACAAGTAAGAATATGTTTAGCGCCGAACGTAATAGTTTATAATAATATCCGTTTGTTTAATGAAGAATAAAATAATCTGAACAATTGTTTGCATATAAATTATTTTAGTTAATAAAATATTTATAAATAAGTTAATATTTATTCTTTATTATGATATTTCAACTGTCATCTTCCGCTATTCCCATATTATTATTTATAATATTTATTTTTTCTCTCTTACGGTAATCATAAGCAGAAATTGAATTGAATTGCGTTCTCACTATTGGTTACACTGTCGCTTGTTTGATTCAGTTGTTGTTATGGCAGCATCGTGGTTTGCTGGCATTGTTATTGTAAAATTTTCATTTACTCTCAGAGATTTCTTTAATTACTCCACTGTGAAAAAGAGAAAAAAAATTGCGAGAAACATTAACACAAATCTAAACATTTTCTAAATTTTGTTCTCTGTTCCTCTGAGAGGAATTTCTTTGACTGCTTGGCAGTATTGAGATCCATTGGCATTTTGTTATTGTAAAACTTTATTTTACTCCTTTGCCAAAAGAGAGAGAAAGAAATAGGGAGAGAATCACCAATTGCTTACATGAATATAAATTAAAGATTTTGCATTTTATTTTTCAGTACTTTTTCTCTTTTTAAAATGAGATCGTGAAAGTCGTGTCGGTTGTAGCGCGTTTATAAATTTTTTTTTTTTGCGGAATTTTTGAAGAAAGACTTAAAAGAAACAATATTTTGTTTGTTTGTTTGTTTTTGTTTGTTTGTTTTTTTTTTTTTAAATAGAAACCAACTGTGCTGTGAAAAGAAAACGCAAGAGAATTAGGCAGAAAGTAGATAAAACCTGAAAAAAAAAGTTAAACACTACAGCTACATATTTAAAGAAGCGAGGAAAAAAAATTGTAAAAGTCGTCTGCAAAACTTAAAAGAATGAAAAATTTGCAGTAATGTGATAACGAAGATTTTCTTGCCAAAGCCAGCATAAAACTGCAAAAAGAAAGAAGAAGTATAAAGTAGTAGTAGAAAAGAAAGAGCAAAAAATAAATAAAAGAAGATATCAAGTAAAATTTGTTGATGGCTTTGAGAGCCAACTCTAACCAATAAAGTAAAACGCGTGTGTTAGCTTAACGACGTTAAGTTGTGTGTAAGCGTTTTTTTTTCTTTTTTTTAATGCGGTTGTGAGAGAATCTGTGTACAAAATAAAGCAGCAAAATTTAAAAAAAAAAAAAAAAAACCCCGAAAGAAGTGTTTGTTAAACTTATAAAAAGAATTTTATTTATATAGAGATATATTTAAAGAAAAAAATTTTTAGGGTTCACTTTTACGGGAAATCATTAACGCTTGCCTTAATAGCGGAGTAATTAATAATCCACCACCATCCTTACTATCTGCTCTATACCACCATCTTATTTATCGAGATAACAGAGATAACATTATTTTCTTCTTAAGAAATTTGTGAGACTTTGTTTTTTGATTTCTTTGGTTTTTTTTTTTTTTTACTTTAAAAATATATACATATATACATATATATATATATATATATACACTTTTGTATGAGAAAGAAGACGATGCGTTGTAGAGTGTACTGTGAAAAAGTAAAAAAAGTTTTCATTTCACATTTTCACAGATCGTCAGAAGTCATTGTTGTTAATAATTAATGGACCGACCGAACCATAAGTAAAAAACTTCTGATTCGTGCAAACAATATTAAATAAAGTAAGGGAGATAAATAAAGAAAAAAATATAAAGAAAAATAATGTGTGTGCCTATGTATGTATAAACGATATTAAATTCATATTAAATAATTAAAAATATTTAATGAATACTTGGTAAAATATATTAAAAAAGAAAAAAAAAAGAAAAAAAACTGCTATTGCTGCTCATTTTACGGAATAAAACTTCTTTTTAATTAAAGGTAAGCATGATTCTTAAATTACTACTAGTAACTATAAATACAATACATATGCAGCTACTGATGCATGAATGCGTGCGTATGGCTTAAGTGTGTGTAGACAAGGAAAAAAAAAAAACAACAACAACAGCAAAGAGGGTTTGATAACCTAACGGACTTTACACCCTATTACTGCTTGTAGTGAACATTAATTGGTGTGTACGTAGGTTTTCAAAAAGTGTGCGTAACGTATTCTGCAAAAATGCATGTGTACCGCAGAATATTTTCAAAAATTATATTTGCTTTTTCCTTCCCCTCTCTCATTCCTCTCATATTATCCACTCTCTCTCTCTCTCTCTCTCATTATCTCTCTTTTTATCTATCTTTTACACGCACTCTCTCTCCTTTTGCAAATATATTTCGACATCTCTCTTCTCTCTTATTTTCTTTCCTTTTACGTTCTTAATAAATATTAACACAATACGAACGTGTACGTTAACGTATTTTTTCAAGTTAAAATAGTTGCCTTTATTTCTGACTTTTTCTACTTCTCTATCGTTCGTCATCATCATGGCCGTATATTCTTTTGGAGTTTACGTTAGCACTTGTCTTTGCACCGTTTTAATACGTCTTCATCGATTCTCGTTCTCTTTTGTCTTTTGCTTCCTCCTTCTAATACTTAGCCTCATATTGTTTTGTTTGTTTATGTTTGAGAATATTTTGATGACCGTTTTGTTTGTTTTCTTATATGTATTAGATTATATATTATATATGTTCTACATAGCTGGCTAGTTCAGGAATATAATAAGGTAACGTTTTGGTGAGCAATTGCTGGATTTAAGCATTTTTGCTCCGTTTTATCTGTTTTAAAGGGAATCTTGTAAATATCGATTAATTTAAATAAACATAAGGAAAGTTGATCGATCGACTGAGCCAATCGACTGAGCCAATCGAGGATCATCAATTCCACTTAAATTGAAAGCTATAACTTCACATATCACATTCTTGGTGCAAAGCGATGTTAATAATAAATTCTTCTTCATTGAGCTTTTTATACCTTACATCACTTATGATACAAGAGTATGTTAAATGTTTGCATGTGTGGATGTATGCAATAGCCAGAACGATTTGAAATAGATTCACGAAATAATTTTCTGAATCGATCTAAGCTTGTCTGTCCGTTCGTCCGACTGTCTTGAAATATTTTGATGAAATTTGGTACACTGACGTGTTTTCGAACAACGACGAACTGTCTGTTGAAAATGATTTGGGTCAGATCACATTTTTGATCATATTTTGAACACATGTTATCTGAACAACTGTAGGATGGGATAAGGGGTATTTAAGAGCGGACCGTGGCCCACATTAGTGTTTATAATTGCTTTTTAATTAGCATAAGAGAGATTTCGTTTGCAAGCTTTTCAAAGGAAATCTTAGATATTCTTCTACTTAAGGTAGGAAATTACATGATATTCACAATCGAATCTGAGTTCAGTTAAGATGGACACGTCCGTTTGTCTTCAATTTCGCAAATATATCGTTTGTTTGAAAATGACTGATTAGGAAGAAAATGGAAGAAAGTAGAAGAGAAAAAAAAAAGAAGGTAGATCAGATTGTTTCTTCGCTCTATCCAATCTATTAGTCTTGCAACCAGTTGAGCCTGCTACCTTTTACGATAGACGATAGACTTTCGCAGATATTTAAGCCGACTTTTAAATTGCCATCAACCTTATAGGTCAATATATGCAAATCATCCGTGGAAATATGTTGAATTTGTCTTCTTCTTAGTTACCTTCCGAAGATTAATTAAGCGTTTTAGCTATTGTGAATATATATATATATATATGTATATAAGTTTCGAATTTATATTTATTAATCAATAATTAATTATCTCATAATTAAGATAATTTAATCGATTAATTAATTAAGATTAATTAAAATTAAAGTACATCTGTTGTACCAATAAGACAATAAAGTCTCTTTTGCCATAAGATAAGTTTCAGATAATTTAATCGATTAATTAATTAAGATTAATTAAAATTAAAGTACATCTGTTGTACCAATAAGACAATAAAGTCTCTTTTGCCATAAGATAAGTTTCAGATAATTTAATCGATTAATTAATTAAGATTAATTAAAATTAAAGTACATCTGTTGTACCAATAAGACAATAAAGTCTCTTTTGCCATAAAAAATTAAAAAAATACGAAATAGTTTTTAATTATAAAATTTAAATAATTATATAGTGTAAAAAATTAGAGATAATTACATACATAGTTATTAATTATGCTGAGAATTATAAAATAGGTAGGTCAGAGAGCCTACTCATACCAATATTAGCTTTGAGTTTAAATGGTATTTAAGGGCGAATAGTTCTGTTTTTCCGGACTTTTAGCCGGTTTTTTTTAATTTTTTTCATTTTTGTAATCTCAAGAGACAGTTGACAGTTCAACAGAAGCGTGTTGCTTCGGCATGTTCTCTTTGTTGGCAACCGCTTGCGTTGAAGTGTCTGTGTGTGTATGTGTGTGTGAAGTGATTTTTAACACTTTCTTAATTTTCGGCCCATCCCAACGCAGGAAATGTTTTCAAAATAGTAACTTCACAAGTTCAAGTTTTTTTTGCTAAGGTGCGAATAATTCACAATACGAAAACAATATCGAACGGGCGAAGGTTTACTTTTCCTAATCAATTTGCATGATTTGCACCATCATTGGGTCGCTTCTAAAAAGTAACGACTGATTACAAACAAAAACAAATAAACAAAGTTTTCTGTGTGTGAGCGAAAAGTCTTCATCTCGTTGCGTTTTTGCACAACTATGGCAGAAAGTTATTAATGGTAGCTAATAAGGCCGGTCGCTTGTCTTCTGCCTTTTCGGATGCGTTATCTATTGCTCATGATATACTGAAATCGGGTTAAGATTGTACCAAAGGAAACTTTCTTTATAATCGGTTTAAATCTGTGTGTGTCTCTTATCAGGGCATTTCTCTGCCCATCTATCGTACTCCAACTAATGATACATCGCTTTACGATTCATTGGATTCCGAAATTATTAAAAATTATTTGAAGCTCACCTTGGCTTCGCTCATCTTTAATATTATGAAAGATGAGCGACTGTTGTGGAGCACCCGTCTAAGAACACTGCGGTGATTGCGAAGGTGACACTGACATTCAATCGTACCGGACAAGCTGTCATTAGATGCGAATTGATTCAAATTATTTCCGATGCTTTTGCTCTGCGATAAATTATTTGAGCTTTTTAATCGTTTGAGTCCCAGACGGTTTGAAGAAACACTGACGAGGAATCCCAGACAGTTTTGAAAAAAACTACATAAAGACATAAAATGTAAACAGCGCGATCGCGCTACTTGGGATTCTTCGGCAGTTTTTTTTCAAAACTGTTTGGGTTTTTTCGACATGAAATCTGAACAGCGCGATCGCGGTTAAATTTCCGAAAAAAAGTTTTTCAATGATTTTCTAATACGAAAAGCTTTAGTAAATATGGCTGTCATTGTATTCTTCAATAGAAAACGAACCCTAATGCGATAATGAAACTCAAAATCCAATATTTGCTTTAGACTAGGCGTGGTCTTATGTCAAGCAGAAACGGCTGCATTATTGTGTTAATCACCTCTCTGCTCCAAATCTGATCAATTGAATGACGTTTGTTATCTGAGCTTCTTTATTGAAAAAAATGGGACCTAAACGCTTTAGTTTGTAAAAGTCTGGCCTTAAGTTTGTTAACGGAAGCGACGATCCTCTACGATGCAAATGTTGCTTTAATATTTTGCTTCAAAAAGAAAATTCGGGATGAAAAGAAGAAGAGATTATTCCTATTTACCGATTTGACAGAGAAAAATGTTTTTATATATGGCTTGCAGGAGAAAAAAAAAAAACACTCTTCAGCTCTATTTACCGCTTACAGCGGGTCAAAGGGAGGGACTGTTATTTGTTTAGTCGAGTTTCATGTATGAGTAGAATTAAAATAAAATTAAATAAATAGGTGCACGTGCGTGACAGTATCTCGATTCCATTTCTCTCTTGCCATGTTTTGAGAATGTTTTCTTCACTAACTTAAGATTAGAAACGGACTGCCTGGAAAGTGCACAATCCGAAGAAAGGAGAAGAAGAAGAACAAGTTTGTCCGCGGCTAATGTTGCAATGTCTCAGGTGGCAGTGTACCGTTAGCGAGGATATTTAAAAATTTTCAGCCTATGTTCTGTAGATTAAGTAACGGTATCTCGTGCTCTTTAGAGTCTCTGCTGCATTATTATATCGAGGGAAGAGAGGTGTATTCATTTTGTCAAAACGTTTGCAACGCCCAGAACGAAGTTGCAGTCCCCTCACAAACTAAATATATTCTTGATTAGCATTAAGTTCGTAATTGATTTAAGCATGTCCGCCTGTCCGTCTGCTAAATTGTATAGTATTTGTGGTAAATATTTTACCGTTCGCAAAAATGAAGATACCGTCTACAAATTTGTAAAAAAATGTGAAAATGATCCAAAATTTACAAAGGAAACGCGTACAAAGCCCGCAATCCTATACGACGAAAACTGAGAACAGCTTCGCTCCCCGTGGTTTTTGCTCATTATTCATAAACTGCAACAGATAAATCTGCAAAAATTAGGATATATATTCTACGGATGATATTGTAGTACTTGTACAAGAACGAGAAAAATTGACCACGCCTACCCAATATTATAGCGTATCATAATTTAATTTTTTTTTTTTAATATCTTTATAACGCAAGCATCAAAATTCTCATAAGGTACGATAATCGCTGGCCAGCTTCAAATTCGAAAGTCGTCTAAGCATGTCCATCTGTCCGCGTGTCCAACTATATAGTATCTGTGTTAAACATTCTTCCTTTAGCGAAAATGAAAATATCGCCAACATATTTGCAAAAGAATTTAAAAATGACCTAAACCGGTGAAAGAACACTTCCAGCCGCCTACGCCTACGCAACAGGCCGTATCTTGTGTATGCGTCACCATTCATTATATCATCTCACTGCAGTGTGATAAAGTAAGATTAACTTGTTCTTACAAGTTATTATTACCAGATCAGCATTAGGAAGTCTTAGAACTTTTAGATGAATTTATTATTACACGATATAAACGCATTTATTTACAAGGACGTTCTCGTCTATAACTAACTAACTATCTTTGGGATAGAAAATGTGTACATTGTACGATATCCGTTCAACTCTGCCTTAAGAATAATGTGTGAAAAAAGCATGAAAAACTAAATCAAATAAATTTTGATATTTTATAATAATGAGTGGGCGTGTACAATTATTGTCTAATTAAAGATAACGTGTCTTCATGTGTAGAATGTGCAGAATAATTGTAATCGTATTAAGCTTAAGAGAATTGAGTAGAAAACGTGAAAAAAGTAAAGAGCGTAAAAATTTGATCATTTACTACTTTATGAGGGCGTGGTCATAAGATAAATTTAGAAAATTCAACCTTCTCACTTCCATAAAATATGAGTAATGCGCAAAAAGCCATAAGTTTTTGTTTCGAGAAACAGAGATTCTCTCAGTGTACGCTTAGTTGTGGGCATGGCATTTGATCGATTTGGAGTATTTGCAATACCAGTCTGCGAGCAAGATTTCCAATGTTTCTGGCAAATTTATAGCCGACATTCCAATCGTTGTAAGCAGGATGGGGTGAAAAATCCACAGCTGCACAGACGGACTGACATGGTTAAATCGATTCGAAATCGAGAATTTTGGCGTTGTAAGCAACATGACAAAATCAGTGCACCGCTATGCTTCGGTGGTGGGAAAAAAAAATTGCGAAATGATCGTCTTTTTCTCGTTCCGTTTGAGTTAGAGGTAATAGTTTCGTCCTAACACCAACGAATTCGTTTAAAATAAATTCGCAAAATGCTACGTGAATGTCAGGCTCATTTTTTGGCTGGTTAAGAAAAGCTGATCCATCAAGGGAAAAATTTACTTTTATTAAGAGTACGTACTACTTATTTTTCTGCCTTCTCGTGAGTGTGTTACTCGGTTTCAAAAACGCCATCGCAAACTTTTTGTGGTTTTAGTAAAATTTCACATCATTCACTTCTTTAGTGTAGCTGTGCGGTGACTGCAAGTGCTGACAAGCTACTCTGACGTTTTAGTAGTGCTTGTTAAAAAAAAAGGAAAAACTCAAATAAAATAAAATAAAATAAAATAAATAAGTATAGTGTGTGGAATTATTTTTAAGCTATCTAAGCTTTTGATAATTTTACGACCCGATAACATTCATTTTGGTTGGTTGCGTCTTTTGCTTTGGGTGCATTATCTCTATACAAGCATTCACTTAAACTAACACTTACTGTACAGTTTTTTAGTCTTAAACTGAATGATATGTTGTCTTAGCACTTCCTTAATAAGCGCTAAAAATCTATTATCTACCGCCCACTTGTTAAATGAGTGAATGATTGCTTTCATAGAAGATTTTCTCAAGTAGATACTACAGCAACGAGCAAACAACTGTTGTTTTTGTGCTGTAATTACATCATACAACAAACTATCGACATAGTTATGATTAAGACAAGAAGAAAAATTGCACAAACAAATAGCTTGACTGCAAATTTTGTGTTGTTTTTTCTTCAGCATAACAAATAAACAAACAACAAGCAACAGCAACAGCTACAGTAACAGAAACCGCAACAGCAACAATAACAATACTAAATAACAACTAAACAACATGTTCAATATTTAGCAAAGGTCAGATAATGTGAGCAGAGAATTCCTTTAATGAAATAAGAGGAGTCATCCAAATACGTATAAATACTTGAGGGAACCATGGAAGAAAAAAGAAAAGCGAATGTTGAGAAAAATCATGCATTACAACATGCATTGCAATCATTATCATCATGATTGTTTTTTTTTTTTTTTTTTTTTTTTTTTTTTT
>KK502409.1:351233-367385 GCA_000688735.1 Glossina austeni
CACACACACACACACACACACACACACACACACACACACACACACACACTCGCTCACACTCGCTCACACACACTCACTCACACTCACTCACACTCACAAACACACGCACAAATGCAAGTTAACATTTTGCCAAACTGCAGATGCTTGCCGTTGTTGATTGGCGTTTCAAAGATATGCAGTCGCTCCCCATATTTGAACATGAATCATCATCGATCGATATTTCAAACACCCTTCAATAATAATAATAATCATATTAATTGAATGCCTTCTAAAAACTGACACCTGGTGAACTAGCTAAACGGGCTACTCTAGATAGTTGAAGTAATCAGTCGCGAATCTTTCCATCCAAGCTTAATATTGAACGAATTAATATCTGAAGTCTATTATGCAAAACCCTAGCTACGATCGAAGTCTACGATTTTAGGAAATTTAGAAAAGCTTTCGATTCACGTAATCCATCCATTTGTTACGTTAGCCACGGCTGAAGTAATAAATTTGCAATTTGCTGAACAAGGCAGGAACAAGGTAATCATAAAAAAAAAAAAAAAAAAAAATGCTTTCTGACCATATGTTTAATAAAAATGAAGTCATTAAGGCAAAGGTATAAACTATTGCTTGAATTCAAGTATAATTTTTATTTATGTAAATTAAATTAAAGCTAAAAGGAAATGATTCATTATCTCTCTCTCTATATATATATATATATATAAGGTTTAAACGAAAGATTCATTGAAATGCAAACAATTCTTTAGAAATTTTTAATTGAAAAACGTACCTTACCTTTTAGTCATGAAAGCAACAACAGGCATATAATGCAAATAACAGGCATTGAAATTATTAATGCGTTTCCCTCTTATTGTCATTAGCATGCAAGAGAGTCGTATTAGAAAACAGTTAATAAAGCAATCAGTCAATCTTGTTCTATTCGAAGAAACTATTAACAATACAGACTTAACTGCTGCTATTTCCGATTTCATAAGACTTTAGATTCATAATTAAAAAAAAAAAAAAAAGGGTAGAGAGTATACTCCACAATCACTACAATGAGAGTTAATTCAAATTGTCAAACGCACTTAATAACTAATATATTTATCGGATGTGTTTACGCATACACTCGTGGCAAATATATACAAAATTGCACTGATCGCAGATGATGATGATCTGTTGCAAATATAATTACGATTTCAAAACGTACATCCTACACCAGTTGCGGTACAAGGCTATGTTAAGTTCATGCGGATGTGTACCCAGAAAGACAAGAGATTGATCCGTGTCATCGTGTAAAAAACAATTCTAAGTTGGTCTGTCCCTCTGTCCGTCTTACATTTTGTGTTCATCCTAAAGGTCACTATTGAAAATTGTTCGGATTGAAATAATTTTTCGATCACTCCCTAGATGACGCTCCATTTTGAGGATGGACCATGTCCATACATAGTGTTTTTACTTCTTAAAGGATATTTTTACGTTTTGACATATTAAGCTAATAAAATTGTTAAAACGATTAATAAGTTGAAAAGTAACTGGGCAATGAGAAAGATGACAATGATTTTCGACATTTCATTGATTCCGTTCCGAATAGAAGCGCGGTTTTAAAGTGCGTAAAGTATGACCTAAGACTTGATACTTCGGACTTTTGAGTAACATTGATGGCAGCAGCCCAATGAAAAAAGGTCTTCGCTCTGGCTTTGCAGAGTTTCGGCTGCGCGGCTGCGTTTATCAAAAAATTCCAGGAATATTAAATATTGTGGTGTTGGATGAACTTCGCCTTACGTAGCGAGGTGAGTGATTCGCATATCCATGATTTACTTACGGCATTGCAAGAGTAATCAGTCCTTACGAAAGGGCGCTGGTTAATGTTTCTTATCTAACCCGCGTCATTATGGGGCATCGTAGACAAGTATAGACAGCAAGCGACTACGTAAAATGGTAGACAAAATCGTCGTCGAAATGATTCAAATCCATAACATCACAATCCTTAAGGAACTATATCGGCAACACATTCTTTAGATTTGAAATTATGGTCAATAAAAGCTAAAAAAAAAAATCACTGGGCATTGTTTGGAATAAGAGTTCAATGAAATGTGAAATCGTTTATATCGCGCCGATCCTTTAACACTAGATTCATGAACATTCCTTAATGGATTAGGAATACGAGGTTAAAAAGTGGTAGTGATTTATTCACAGATAGACCCACTATGCGGAAGGAAGTAACGGAAGTTCGGAGCACACCGTACGACTTTCGATCCCACAAAGATATTTTTAAAGACTTACTGATCGTTAAAACTACTTTCCTCTTCCGTTTAAAAATGGTTCTAATCGATCTACTACCACGTCCACATTTAGCGATGAAATCCTATCCAATGTGCATCAGAATGAGTGGGAAATAAGTTGGAATAATCATTAGTTAAAATTTTCTTCGGGATTTTTTCAAATTTATGTTTTTCGAGATGCCCGTGTTTCTAAAATTCTTCGGTATCGAAATTTGTAGGATTTTTTTCTTAATTGTTTATTTTAACCAATTTTTTAAATCTAAAAATCCAGAGAAAGCAAAAAGAAAGGTTTGTACCCGATTTTTATACCCACCACTGTAGGATGGTGGTAAAGTCATCTTGCTTTTCCCCAAAAGGAAGCTTCAGAGACCCTATAAAGTACATTTATTCTGAGTTGATTGATCCCATGTCCGTCCGTCTGTGTAGTGTGTGCTTTTGGCACTCTCTTGATCGCAAAAATGAAGATATCGACTTCAAATCAGGTTAGAAGTTTCTGCACGCAGGTTGGTATTGAAAAAGGGCGTTATTGATCAGAGCAAAAGCGCGCAAGGGAGCGTAAGTTGAACGCAACTCAGTTTTTTTTTCACAAAAATTTTTGGATTTTTGCTCGTTACTCGAAAACTATTAAAGCTAGAAGGTTGAAACTTTTTACATTTGCTTTATGAGGCACTTTACTCCTTAGCTCTAAATATGGAATCAATGGACCGTGCCCACACAAAGTTACGAATAAATTTAAATTTAATTTTTTTTCACTTTTTTGGGGTTTTATGCTTATTTATCATAAGGCAAACAAGACCAAGCATTTAAAACTGTTTTGCACACTCGCCAAATGAAGATATATTATCTGCCTAAAAATGGGTTAATGAGTGATAGACACCGCGATTAATTTTTGCTTAATAATACCAGCGATATGGGTATCAAATAAAAGAGCTTAGACAGTAGAATGCGAAAAGTATAGTGGTGGGTATGCGGGATTCGGCTGCCGCCTAATATAATTTTTTTACTTTTTTTTTTTTTTTAAATCAATTTTTTCAAACAGTTTTTCTGTTTTCAGTAGGTATCAGATAATATTTCTTAAATTTTATTGCCCTATACCGCTTATATAACGGCATAAAAGGTTTCTGCGGATGTGTGTAATACGCAGCCGCACTGTGGATTGAGTCACTCTTTATTACCGTGATCGATTTCGATTCAGCTCTAAAGCTGGTCTGTCCGTTTGTTCGTCTGTCTGTCGTATTTTTCGTGTTCAGTCTACAAGCCGCAATGTTTTAAATATCCTGATGACATTTGGTACATTAGCGTGATTTGGCCCAAGGACGAACGTTGCTGAAAATGGTTCGGATCGGAATACTTTTTCGACAACTTTCCTTTTAACGCTTTAAATTCAATTATTCTGTACATGAATACCTGTATTAAGCATAGTGGTGTAGAGTATTTAATGATCGATCATGTTCGATTATAGTGCTTTTACTTGTTCAACTTAGAAAATTGTGACTTATAGGAAGAGAGCAAAGAGAGCGCTAGCTATAAAAAGTTGCTTTCTTGCGAGAGTTGCAGTGTTGTTATATTGTTTTTAAAAACATTGTCAAAAAAAATTACCTTCAATAACCATTTTGATCTTTCGTGAATAAATGTAAGAGAATCATCCCTAAATTTTTGCTTACAAGATGGCGCTATCTTTTAATTACCAATTTTTATGTAGGTACTAAGTCGAAAAGTACCCGTTATTGCAAGGCGACGCTACAGTAACGAATATCAAAATATTTCATAAATATTTCATAAATAATCCTGAGCTCTGTTTGTCGCTACCTTGTTACCTCAATTTTCTGTCATACAAACCAATATCTGACCGTCGGATATTAAATTCGAAAATGGATGAGTGGGTTAATAATGGACGAACGGACTGTTTGCTGGATGGACATTGCTGAACTGACTCGAAATTTTACGGTAATCGCGAATGTATTTTAGTTTGCTTTTAACCAAATTGAGCTTAAAACAATTGCAATGTTTTTCTCTACTGAAATGCAAAAAAATCCGTTTTATAAAAGTTTTATTTATTTCGAAATTTAATGAAAACAATTTAAGTCAAAATATGTCAAATAAACGGCCGAACAGATATAACAAAAATAGCTATTGAATAAAACATAAATGAAATCATTCAAAAATTGCAAAAAAATGAAAAAAATAAATAAATAAATAAATAAATAAATAAATAAATAAATAAAGAAAACAAAAGATAAATAGTAAAAAAGATATCTATTAAAATTCCTTCGAGAGAATAAATCAATGGAAATGGAAGTCTTGTAAATAATATACTCATATATGTACATATATAAAAAAAAAAAAAAAATATGTATATATATATATATATATAATGGTATATATATCCACAAAAAAAAAAATAAAAAAAATAAATAAATAAAATATATATATATATATACATAAAATTTATATATATATATACATATATATATATACTTGCACTTGCATATATAAATAACAAGCTTTGCTCACCGCACAAGCACACGGGTTCTGCACAGACATACGCGAACCTGTAGATATATTAAGCAGGCAGGCAGCCAGACAGGCATTCGCAGAGCACATATGTGTGGTGGGTTTGCTCTTTGAAGATAAAAACGAAATGAAAACAAAAATCATTGTAACGAATTGATTTCAATTTTTTATTTATTTATGCGATTGAAACAGAGCTGAAAACTCTGCTAAAAATAAAAGTGGAGTGGAAGATAAAAACTAAATAAATGAAATAAAAAAAAGTTTAGAAGAAAAAACGCAAGTGCCTCTCATTATGAGGCTTATAGTCTCTTTTTTTGTTTTGTTTTATTTTGTTTTGTTTTGTTTTTGTTTTTGTTTGTACCCACCAACGAAGGATGGGAGTATAGCACATTTGTCATTCAGTTTGTAACCCTCTTCGTTCGTTAGACATCGTCATCGTCAACATCATAGCAATTCATAATCAGGGTAAGATTCCATTTAACAAGTCATTGTATGGTGTTGGGAAATTTAAAGTCGCAAGATTGGTTCTTAGATGATAGCCATAAAATGAAAATTTTTATAATCCGTTCGCAGCGCAACGTCTACATTAAAAACAACTCTGCACTCTTTGGTTATAAAGCATAGCAAATAATGAATAAATTTTATGTAAGATATTAGTTTACATTAAATGAAATTAAAACCAGATAAGAATGGACATGACCCGGCCGTCTACCATCTTCTCCCCTCAATAACTAAAAAACTTGAACCAATCGGTCAATTAGCGCAACTACAATTAACAAAACTCCGAGATGATGGGCGTTACAAATTCGTCTTACTATGAGCTTAATTTCCTTTTTTGTTCATTTCATACCCACTGTAAACGAATGGATTAAGTTTGTCAAGGGCTTATAATGCATCGAATTCGATTGTATCCGCCTGCTATCGATAATAATTTCACTTTCTTGTTTTGTCTAAAATATCCAAAAATTAAAATGAAATTTCTTCTCATCTACTTTGTTAGGTTAAAGTAAGCAAAAAATTATAATACATTAGGACTCCGCATTAAATACCCAGTAGTATCCCTTCGCTTAATACAGTTATTTATGTATTGATTTTTCGCAATAGTGCGTTGTTTGGGAAATACCGGAAAAAGTGATTCAATCGGGAGCGTTTTCAACACCGTTCGTCTTGGGTGGGAAACCACATTGGTGTACCAAATTTCATTAAATTGTCTCAAAAATCGCGACCAGCAAGTTGAACACAAAGGAATACGAGCCGCGCGAGAAGACACAGATCGATTCAGAAAGTGATTCTAAATCGATCGATATAGCAAAAGGTGATTCCATCTCATGTTTCTCTGGCTATTGTACTTGTGTGCACAAACTTCTTCTTCTTGGATTGGTTCTTGGATTGGTAAACCATAGCAAACAACCGCAAATTCAAGTCTCGAAGAAAAAAAAAAAAGGAAAAGAGAACAGCAGTTAATCTATAAACACATTTTACGCTTCCCAAAAATGTACGGTTCACTCAATGAGAATAATTATTACGAAGCGGCCTATGGTCTTGAAAGATAATAATCGAAATAATAAAATTACATTCAAACTGACAAACAAGAAAATATTTTTAACCCTAATCGGGTCACGTTGAACTTGCAAGGCTCGTTTGATAATTAGCAATGAAAGAAAAGAAATAATTTTTTTTGAATTTCCAGTTGGCCATGGTGTCAAAATTATTCTTCAACTTCATAGGCGTGCAATCCGAAAGGAATCTCTTATCTTGGGCGGGAAAGGCTCAACCGATCCAAAAATTTCGCACAGGGAACGATCGTGTTGAGGGTTAAGAAAAACACGCAGTTTCACATAAGAATACATAAGAATCAAATAAGAATCACTTAGAATAATAAAAAGTCACGTGATTGTGAACATTGATGTGTGCTTGAGCTTGCTTTGTGGCTTATGCCGTCTTTACGCTATTGCTCAGACTACGCTTGTTAGTCGTGCTTTAATAGTGCGATTTTTGTCGCATTCTATATAGAATTCGCCATATAAATGCAATCCTATACAGAATTTTGCCTTAATTCTGCTTTGATTCTCTATAGTTGTATAAGAATTTTGTATAATTGTGTAAATGATGCCAAGTTTTTACTTTGCGGATAAAAATGGTCATGGAAATAATAAAAAAAAAAACAAATACGAATCATATAAAAGCAAAAGCAGAGAAAAAATAGAAATTTGTGCACAAATGATGAAAAAATGTTATGGAAAAAAATGAGAACAGGACAAGGGAAAACTTATTTTACTATAAAATTATTTAAATACAAATCAAGTAAGAAAATTTTATTTAACAGCGACCGTAACTTTTGTACCCAGTGCCGGTTAAGACCGATCAATAATCTGTAGACTATACAGGATTTCCGAAGCTTCTCTTCGGATGCTGCAAACGTCTTAATAAAAGAATGGAATTTCAATATTTTATAATATTAAGTAGGTGTGGTTGATTTAGTCCATTTTTGCACAGGTGCTGTAGGGCCACCCATAGAATATAAACTGATCTGCATCTGATTTTTATTGTTGTATCGCTTGTGTCTTACAAGTAATGAATAAAAAACCAAATTTTTTTTTGTTTTTAAAAAGAGAGATATTTCCAGATTATGCTGTACTGTAAACGTGCCCTTTGACCGATTTGACTCAATTTCAATACCAATCTGCGTACAACAACTTACAATCTTTGCGCCAAATTTAAAGCCGATTGTGGCATTTTTGCAACTAGGAGAATGCTTACCACAGACAGACAGATAGGCGGACAGAAAAACAAACAGTGGGAGAGATGAAGAGATAGATAGCAACGCTTAAATCAGTTTAGAATTTGACTCTGGTCAAGAATATATACACTTTATGGGGTCTCTTCGAGCCATTCTTTTGGATGCAACAGCCTGGGCTTCTTTCCAGGTGTTGCAAAACACCTTTTTCTTAAAAACTACATCTTTTTCATTAGTCCAATAGAATGACTTAAACTTATTTGAGAAAAATGTTGAGCTCTTTCTCAAACCCTTCGAAGTTACAATCCACTGTGTCTCATGTTGATAGCTATCTTCTCTAAAACGCCCACAGATTTTTCTCAGAAAGTGTTTACATTCATTTAAACGCATTTTTAAATAAAACAAGTAAGAAAATTATGTTCGGCGATGACCGAGTCTTTTATACCCTACCCTACATCACCACCGTTATCCTAAAAAAAACAAAAAAAGTAAAAGAACCAAATTTTCATATCCTATAATATGGAAACGGGGCGGCTGATGTTTTCTATTTTATTAAAATAAAAGCTTTTGCCGCGAAGGTTTGTGTCCTTGGAAAAATTTAAGTCATTTCAAAATTGTTTTGCAAATTTGCAGGCGATGTCTCCATTTTCACAAACGGCCGAAAGTTTACCACAAATGCTACGCAGTTGGGCAGACGGGCAGACGGGCAGAAGGACATGGTCAAAGCGATTTACAATTTGATGCTGATCAACAATATATATACTACGTAGGATCTTTGACGCTTCCTTGTGGGCGTTGCAAACGTTTTGACAAAATGAATATACGCCGCATCCCTCGCATATAAAATCCGTGGGTATAAGAAATACATAATAGAAAGCAACTTCATCGAGCATAACCGCTGAATGGGTGTGAAGCTGCAAACAATTTGAATAGTGTCAGAGGTTCTACCAAGACTTTGCAAGTTCGGAAGGCTGTAGAATTATAAATTTTCTAATCGTCGTAATTTCGGAGTAAAAGCAACAGCTTTCTTAGCAAAACATCTGTGCAGAAAAGGGAAAAAGTAGGAAGAATATTTAAAGACGGAAGGACACTTTTGCTTTGACGATTGGTATTGACGATTGACAATTAATGATGCATAAAGGGTTTACTATAAGAATTTTGAAATTTTAAAGGAGGATTTCTCGAAAATACAAGTTTTCAAAAGGATTTTTTTGAAACAATTTTTGCAATTTTCGTATTTGTTATCAAACATTTTACAGGTTAATATAAACATTATTTACAAAAAAAAATTTACGAAAATGCAAGGTTTTTAATCAACCACTGGACAATCGCATAGAAGTCTTTCCCTACCTACAGACATGCAAGTTATATGATTCTTTTCTTTTCTTTTTTTTTATTTATTTTTTTTATTTTTTATTTTTATTTTTATTTTTTTTTTTATTTTTTTTAGGTTAAGATACCTTGCGCTGCAGGGGCGCTGTTTTTGGGGTGCGCAAAGCACCTTAAATTAAAAATCTTCCGTGAGAATGACTTTAATTTTGTCATTTTTATTATTTTCCAATAAAATTTTTTGAATATTTTAATAAATGTTTAATAATATCTTCGGCAATTGTTATCCTATTACCTTCTTTTCTTTGTCTCAGAAAAAGGCTATTTTTCGGCTGTTGTTGCCCCTTAGAAGGTGAATCAGGTCAACTCAGGCTTGCTTTTCGTCGACCGTTTCATTTAGGTTGCACTTACCTGCTTAAGACTTTACCTGAACTATAAAATTTTTGGTAAACAGCTTTTGTTAAGTTCACAACAGTCAGTGAGTTCGCCAAAATAAATGCGAAATAATTTTATCTTGTGTTTTGTCAAATTTTCAAATTATTTTTAGGTGCACAGCTGTAATATAATATATTATGTCACTCTTCATCAAACATCAAGATAAGTTGTGTTATGTCATACTTTGAATACATCATTAAAAGCACATTAAATTTTTAAAATGATTGATTGATGAGATACGGAAAAGCCAATCGAAGATTCTTAGTTTGAGTAACGGCGGTTATTACTGCCTCTGAATTTTCGTTATAGTAGCTATCTAAAGCCCTTTGCTCAAAATCTGTTAGATTAAGCGCTAAGATTGCAATTATACGCCCTTAGAATGCTATTGACCTTGAAAAGTGCAAGAAATCTAATTGTGATCAATTTAATGTATGTTTCAGTGGTTGCACAACAACAACATATGACAGTCTTTTTATTTTTTTTTTTTATTTTTTTATTTTTTTCTTAAATATATTTCACTTCTTGAGTCGAATGTTTTATTTTTTTATTTTTTATTTTTTATTTATTTATTTATTTTCTTTTTCGGTAAACAGTGTTCACAATTGATGGATTATTAGACTAGCAATCGTTTCATAGACTCCTTCGATATGGTGAAATTTGATTTATCTGCAAAATGTGTTCAATAATTAAAAAAAGAAAAGGAAAGTCGGACGACTCTATACCACTTCATCAAAAAGTACAGATTATTTTCATTGAAGCCCACGTATTGGAGGATGCCGCAAAACACCAAATGGCTTTCTCCAAATTTTAGCAAATTTAATTTACTTCGTAAAAATTTTGTTATCTCACGGTTTCCGTCATAGAAAACTAGAAAAACTAGACTTTCTTTTTATATAAGGGCTTGCCTTGTTTTTCATAATAAGATCTATACATGTTCGGAAGCATATTTTCATTATAAAGCATTAAAACAATTAGGCTTTTTGGCAATATAAGTGTTTAAATTTAATCAAAATACTTATATGTGGTGGTATCCAAAAAATAGACCGACGTGGTTCAAACTAGATAAGGTTGACTTATTTTTCAGTCTACAATTGTAAATCAATTTTCGCCATGAAATATTGAAAATTAGATTTTTTTTTTTTTTATCATATATGACAAGTGTAAGTTCAAAAAATTGCCCCACCCAATCCAAAGTTTTTACATCTCCATCGTTAGGCGGCCGATATACTTTTACTAAGCGATTTTTGTTGTGAAATTTTGAAAATTGCACTATTTTTTCATATATAGTGAAAAATAAAGCGTAATATAGGGATGGTTTGCAAAAGTGGCCCGATCCGAATCATTTTGCAATGGTGTTCGTCCTTGGGGCCAAAACTTGTGTGTGTTTGAAATTTCATCAAAATATCTCGAAAAGTGCGACCTGTACGTTGAACAAGAAAACGCAAGAAAAATACATGGACAGACACCAGACGGACGGACACGCTCAGAAGCTTATATAGAAGGTATAATAAAAGATAGTTCTCTCAAAGCGCTTCTGGGCATTACATACGTTCACATAAACTTAATAATACACTGCACGACGAGTGGGTGTGGGGTGTAAAGAGTTTGGTGGGTAAGAAAAAATTCGACTTGAGCCGAGTACATTTTCTTGTTTGCTTTAATTTAATTTTACTTAACGTCGTCGTTGTTGCTAATATTGATGGCGATTGTAGTGGCGGTGCAGACGACGAGAGCAATCGTTTACTATTATAGCGAAAAATATTTCTTTTGGGCTTTGTCGTCATGGGATTATTTTTTTGGTTGCTGCTGTTCATTCGTCTTTTTATTTGGATTTTTTATCGCTTTGCACACTTGTGCACACATACAAATACATATACAAACACGCATACACACACCTATATATGTACGGATATACATACTAGTACAACCAAACAACATTCCTTATTTCAATCACTAGAGTTTTATTAGTGGTTTTCGTATGTTGTGATTATGATGCTCGCACTCTCTCGCGCTGTTCTCGTTTTGCTTTTTCGTATTTTTTTAAACTTCCTTACCATCTATACTCTAACTGCTAGTTGCGCTTCACTAATAATAAGGTGGCCAAGTTATTATTAGTGGTAATAAAGCAAACAACTTGAAAAAATAAAATTGGCAAAGAAAAGGGTCAAGAAACATGAGCAACTAAAATGGGAACACGCGGGAAATTAAAACAAAAAGAGATTTTTTTTTTTTTTTTATGTTTTATCAAAAAACCTCTTCATTGTTTGTACATAAACAATTGCAGCATCTGTTTGTTCCTTCCCTCTTTTCTTTTTCTTTTCCCTTTTCCTTTTTTTTTCTTTTTTGGAATTTTGTTTGTTTGAAAAAATATTAATTAGTAGCATATGGTTTTTCAACATCGAGGAACAAAGAAACTCTTTGCTGTATTAGGTTATGTCTCGAAGATGTGCTAGATTCCATAACCATTTTTTTTTTTTTTTTTTTTTTTTTTTTTTTTTTTTTTTTGCGGAACCATAAACTCACCATAAATTATCTGATTATTGAAAACGTTTACGCTTCCAAAAGCTAGGGGCTTGCAACACAGCTTTGGAATGAATCTTTGGTACTTACTGTTGCAAGTCAATATGTATTTCTAATCGGAAATGTTTGCTAAAATTTCCCGGACATTCATTTTAAATTGATCCCTATAAAAACATATATTTCAGATTTTATAGCAATATCTCGGCTATTTATAGCGATATCCAGCGGGATCGCACGTTTACTTCGAAAATGTTTCATTTCGTCTTGTAAAATATACGAATACAAATACACAAATACACGTTTGTATGTATATATATATATACATACAATATATATATCTATATATATACACATACAATATATATATATATNTGTATATATATATATATATATATATATATATTTGTATGTATATATATATATATATATATATTTGTATGTATATATATATATAATGTGTACAATAATGTGCTCAATAAATCTCCGGTCATTCCAACGTTCCCCTAACTTTTTAATAGCATTTTTATAGGGCGATTTGTCTTCGTTCTCAAAACAGGCACCAGTTTCGCCAATCACTTCTTCATTTGAGAAAAAATTTCTTTCTCTGGAACATAGTTTTGATGATTGCGAAAGGCTAGCAAACTTGGTTTTAAAATAAGCCGAAGAATCCATCGATAACGGGAACTTATGAACGAAAGACAAAAATACCGCAATGTTACGAAAATGAATGCAATCGAATACAAGGAATAATACGAGTAAAGATGCGAGAAGCAAAGCGTGTATGGATAGAAAACCAGTATTGGAAAAAAGTGACGCTTCAATCATTGTATGATACCTTTAACTTACACAAGTAACTGAAGGCAACTTGTGGCTTGCAAAGGAAAACAACACCAGCTGTTCCGATGAGAACCCGTAATGGAAGAGTTACCGACATAGAAGAAAAAAGAAGGTTATGGGGGGATTGTATTCGCCAATTAGTTGCAAATGACACTAGATCCGTGGACTAACCAAATAATGATGAACAGTTTACATGGCCACCTATTACGAAAGATGGAATAAGAAAGCTATGAAAAATGCCAAAAACAACAAGACCATGGCTAACAATGAAACCGATAAATGATGATAATCTAGATACCGTGCATAAATTATTTAATGAGATCTTAGAAGATATTCCTAATGAATCATTTTCTGAAAATGTTTCTAAGAATAATTCAGCAAGAGCTCTATGGCAAATGCGAATCATCACTTGGCTGGGCTCAGTTTGGCTTCCGGAGAGTCATGGGCACCACAGAAGCTTTATTCTGCATTCAGATTCTATTTGAGAACTGTAGGGTTGTACATAAAGGTGTTTTTCTTTGTTTCATAAATTATGAAAAAGCGTTCGACAAAGTACAGCATGAGAAATTAATAGATATCCTGACAGTTCTTACCACTGACAGAAAATATGGAGAAAATATGTACTGGAGACAAACAGTAGAGGTCTTTGGTAGCGATGTTAACACAAATTATATTTCTTTGAACAGACAGAGTTTGCCAAGTGTGCACTTTGCCGCCTCGTCTTTTAACGTCTACTCTGAGGTAATCTTTCAAGAAGCTATTCAGACAATCGAACCAACCAGTCAGGTCAATGAGTAATTCAGTAATCAGTAAAATCCAATATGCGGACGACGCGACTGTCGCAATAGATAATATGCAGGATCTGTAGACGCTGTTCAAACTGTAAACGATCAAAGTAACAATTTTGGCTTAAACTTAAATATCAGCAAAACAAAATTTATGATCTCTCTGTCGAACCGAAAACTCCATGTGTAACTGTATGTGGGTTTCCAAGTTCGCGTAACTTGGTGCCATATTACACGAAGACTGGGACAACGCCATAAAAAAAGTAAGAAGAAGAATAGAAGAAGAATAGAAATGGCGAGATTAGCGTACACGAAATTGTACCTTCGCCTTCGTTTCATGAAATGCTTCGTCTGGCCGGTGCTCTTATATGGTCGAGAATCATAGACATTAAAAATCAGTACATTGAATAGACCGCAGGCCTTTGGGAAGCGGTGTTATCGTACAATTGTAAAAATGTCGTGGGCAGATCGCATATCCAATGTTGAAGTCCTGAGACAAATAAGTTCTGAGCGCGAGCTATCAAAATGTATTAAAAAAAGAAAAACTGCATGATATGTGTAGAAAGACATGAACTCCTCCTCTAGCCTACTAGCGGGAGGCCGTATCGAAGGTCGTTTACGAGTGGGTAGAAAACAAATATGGAACTTGGACAACTGAGAACCATCGATGAAGTTATACGCACAGCAAAGAGCCGAGAAGCAGGCAGTAAAAGGGCGAAGAGAGAAAAGCCAGCAGCCGTAGGCGACTGGATGTGGAAAGTGCGTTGGGTGTGGAAGCAATTCGACGAGTAATTCATTCATTTTAATCATCATTTCCATCGAGTTGTGACACGAGACCTTGTTCTGGTGAAACAACATTTTCTCCTTTTGCATGGGAGGCTGTTTTTTTCTTGATCTCTTGATTTCTACACTCGCTCGACCCCATAAGCTGCCACTTCACATTCGTAATTGTCCCCTTTCAAGATAGTGAATGAACAAAATATGATGCGTGGCCCAAAAGTGCGAATGCAGTAACATTGCCAGCTGACCTTTAAGGTTTTGATCGCTTTGGACCACTTTTACCCGCTACTGTCCACTCAGTTAACGATGTTTTTTAATCAAGCGTGTAAAAGTGGATTCGTGTCTCATCCGTTGGCATATATCGATACAAGAAATCCTTTTCTATCTCGCTTGAACTATTCCACATAATGCTTTGAATCGTCGACCAGTCATTATTTTTGGTTCAGTGTCAGCAAACGCGGCACTTACTTCGAACAGAGGGCTCGCGGAGAAACGTTTATGTAAAATCGAAAATACACTACCTTTGGATATTTTTAAGGTATTGGATATGTAACGCAACGTCACTTTTCGGTCTTTCATAACGATTATGTGGACTTTCGATTATGTTTCCTGGAACAAATACCGATTTTGAGCAAGCAATAAGTTGAAGTTCAGCGATCTCCGTACGTCTTTTTTTCAAATTAGCATATCAATCACAAATTTTGTTATTTCGACAGACAAGAGTCGCGGTAACACCCTTTAAACCAATGCTGATTTTGAGCGGTTGTTTTACTCATCAAAAGGCGGGAATGTTTAATCAACACACGAAATTTTCTTTTTTTTCCATAGTTTTGAGAATTCCAAATCTGGTGCCAGTAAAACTCATTATCGGTGCTCGCGGGTTCAAATCTGAGCTGCGGTACAGTTTACTTTGGTTCGTAGCTATAGCGAGTGCTCAGTCGGTAAAGCGTTGGGCATCCATTAGGCTCCGTTCCCAACCTCCATTTCTCTCTCTTTCTGACTGTCACCGTTATTACGCGAACTGAAGACATTTCCTGAGTGATATTACGTATATATACATACAATCTTACACACGTTGTACAATATTTATAACCACTAGTACAATAATAGTAATTATTATAATCGAATGAATAATTATTAGGGGGACCCATAACTAATCAATTATTTTGCATTCAAAGACAAAGTTCAACCCCCCTCTTCAAAAAGTGGGATGGGCGTGACATAAAGTATAACCCATCGGATAAGAAATTCAAATTTTTACTTCGTAACGAATGCTCCAGCGACCTGAACAGATGGTAGTCCGAAGGTGGTAGGTCTGGAGAGTATGGATGGTGCGGTAGAAGTTCCTAGCCTAACTGCTTAATTTTCTCTTGAGTAATCTTCGCTGCATGAGGACGGGCATTATCTTGTTGGAGTATCACACCTTTTCTGCTCATTAAAGCTGGTCTTTTTTCTATGAGTGCGAACTGTAACCGTTGTAATTACTAATAAACTGGTTGAAGAATAACACCAAAGAAAAGTATGCTTACACTTGTCTGGCTGCCGCAGGACTAATGCGAAATGGTATCTTGCGAAAATAATTGATTAGTTATGGGTCCCCCTAACATAATAAAACTCTAATTTAAGTAAATTTTATTTCTAATCAATCAAGTAAAGTATACAACCGCCCAACATATACTGATATCTATAATTCTATGCTCGTACTTATATCTATACATCGCCGGCACGTACATACATATTTAACGTATATATACATATATGTATATATATATTTTTTTAAATCTTTTTTTATCATAAATCTGAGTCTGTATATGTATGTATATATATATATATGTGTATGTATATATAATATATATATATATATATATATATACGATTTACGATAAGAAAAGATAAAAAAAATATATAATATATAATATATAATATAATATATAATATAATATAT
>KK502409.1:381152-418703 GCA_000688735.1 Glossina austeni
ATTTTTAAACGAAAAAAAAAAAAAAAAAAAAAAAAATTTCTTTACTTTTGTAAGTTAGTTCTTCGCAAAGGTCTGTAAGTTATCAAAACAACGCATCGGAAGCTGAAGTGAATAACACTGCGATTCGCTTAAAAAATTTAAACCCGGCCTCTCCGTCAGTGATTAGCGATTAGCAAAAGACTTGCAATACCTTTTCCGATGATTTTGGATTTGGTTTTGGTTCGGATTTTGATTTAAAATTCTATATCCATCACAGGAGAAGGAGACGGTCTATAGCGAATTGAAATACCCATAAAGTGTATATATTCTTGTCATCATTGTAAATAGAGGAAAGCTTGTCTGTTTCTTCGTCGTTAATACGTCAACATTTTTTCTCTGGAAAAGTAAGGAACAACAGACCTTTACATGCTTTTCCTCCTCCTCACTTCGCCTAAAACAATTAAAAGAAATTGTTCCATTTTCTTAACTGAAAGCGGACCTTCCTTCTATGAAAACGGGCTGAGACCGTGAACTCATATGCTCCACATTTAGCAAAATTAATTTTCTTGTCAAAGATTGTATTATTTTTTTTTTTATCTATTTTTCCCATAAAGTGCTTCAAATTCAACTTTGGTGTCGTTTAAACCGGCTTACTTCGCATGAAATCCATTATATGGTGTAGGGTCAAAAAAGACATGTCTACTTGCTCCAAGGCTAATGAAATGCATTTTTATCCCATACTACGATTTTGAACTGATTATTGATTTGATTTTATTGTCAAACAAACGAACGTTTATTTCTTTATTAATTTTTGTTAGAACGAGGTTTGAACCTAAAGGATTTTATTCCACCGATATGTTTTGCATTAATTTAGTGGGCTATGCACTGATTTTTGCCGAGATATTTTGATAATTGGAAATTGTCCTAAAAATGTCCAGATACGATATTTGGTCATTGTATCACGTGTATGGGCCTTAATTCTGTATGTTGTTGTTTGTATTTTTTTACTTTATATTTTGGCTAACCATTTAGAGGATGTCATCTGTAAAATGTTGGAAAGAGCGTGTATCGAGTCTTCCAAACAAATATCATACGACAATTTTTTGATTTTTTTGTTGTTAAACGATAGCACTATTAGTGAGGCGTTTTAATTCTCAACGGAAAGGAGTTAGTGTTTCTTTCACAACAGGAATTAAATACAGTTTAGTCTTGTCATGAACTAATATGGAAAGAGTAACTTGGAGCATAACCATCGCATAATGTTAAGGCGAAAGACAACATAGAAAATGAAATGACTAACAACATTACTAGCAATTCATATCTAGATCTAGATGTAATGGGCTTAGTGATTTTTACTCATTACTTACTCATCTAAGGTCATAGATGGTAATAGTCGTTGCCTTTACTGAATAATAACGATATTCATGTGAAGAAAAGATTTCAAATTCACAAAACCAAAGACTCTCAAAAAAGTTCCCATTATTGTTGGTGAGAATTCCCTGTACCTCTATAATTAAAATATATATATAAATCTATATATATATATATATATATATATATATATGGTTTCAAACATAATTATTGCTTGAGAATAGCAAGGAAAGTGATTTTATTATCATTTTTTGTCCTCTTCTTTTTTTTTTTTTTGTAAACTATTTTGAAAGTTATATAAAATATTGATGTAATAAATTTTCAATGTCATATCAAATTCATTAAATGCCAACATTACGTGGGCAGTAAATGTAGCCACTGATTCCTACACTCTCCTGAGTCTGAAAGATAGCAGGTGGTGTTTATGTTTTAACACCAACCACCACGAACAGCACCAGCCGCCCCGCCATCAGTATCACCGTCGGCTTCGGTGTTAGCAACGGCTCCATTTGGTGCACCAGCATCAGCATTGGCTATGCTTTCATATAAGGAAAAGCGTTATTTTCATATTCACCTCAACATGGTCGTCATAGTAAATCCTCACAGTAAGAGTTCCTTAAGTATATATAAAAATATATAAAAAGCGGTTTCTTATGTGCAAATTTTTGCGTGTAAGCTTTTTTTCTTTCTTTTCTTCGCTTTCTCATATACAGTCGCAATGAATAAAAAGTATAAACGTTTAATGTCTCAGTGTAGACGTCAACTTTTTAATGAATGATGTCTAAGTGCGGTAAAGGCGAAAGAAAGAAAGAGCCGGAGCATTCAATGTTGCATTTTTATTTATATAATTTGTTAAAGCTACGTACATATGTACGTAAGTGTACCTGTATGCTTGCCTTAATAAACTATGGCTGTAAACGATTAAAACGGCGTTTGCTTGCATCTACACACTTATGCATCCATTATCTCACTTTTTAATAAAAGTCATAAAAAATTTTTATTTAAAATTCATTTACGTGTAAATAGTTTTTATTTATTTATTTTCCTTCTTTTTTTTTTTTTTCATTTAATTTTTGTTTTAAGTTTAAAAACTGTGACATTTTCCTTTAAAACGGAAGTTATTGTATTTCTTTTCATTATATATATATATATATATATATATTAATCTTATTTATTTTAAGTTTCCTGGAGCTTAAATTTGCGTTTTTACTTAAAAAAAAAAAAAGAAGAAAAAAGAAGAAAAAGAAAAAGAAGCAAGACGAACAAAACGGTTTGTGTTTGTGTACAATTAAAGCAATAAATATTAATAACTTTTTTACTTTTTCAATTAAGCGAAAATTATTGTTCAATTCGCAACGGATATCTCGAAAAAGACTAAGGCCAAATATATATGAGCGGGTCCGTTCTTTCCCTACATAAATTGTATTATCGAATATTGCAAGAGGTAGCTTATAAAAAAAAGCCGGCTTATGATAAACTGTAGCGAGCTGTGCTTGCATTTAACTTCTTCTCTTCAGCTTTACAGCGACGCCGCGACTCTATCATACTCACATATATACGTGAATGCATGCGAGCCGCATGCGAAATATATTCTATTACTGATCACTGAAAACAACTACAAATGCAAAAGAATTTTTATTGAGCTTTGATTGACATCTTACGATATGTACCAGTATTTGCGATCTGTAGACGGGGCAAAGATTCATTAACTCTTATATCGTATATTTTATGTCATCATTTATTAATCCAAACTGGACTTTGGAAACATATCACGATATGCCTGCGTCACAGGCTAAGAGTCAGAAAGTAATCTCGTATTTTGTATCGGAAGCACCCAATCAACCCAAAATTCTTGGACAGGAATGGGTCGAGGAAATTTTTAATCATTCCTTTACAAGCTGTGAACTTTAACAGAATTTCTTTATGTAAGAAAATTATATCGAATTTTTTATAGTCATTACCGTTATCCTAAAAAAGACTAACAAAAAAAGGGAAAATAACTACATTTTTATACTCTATATAATATTAAGTGGGCCCGGTCGACCTTCTCCGTTTTCAGAATAAAAGTGGAAATTTGTGCATGTGTATGCGCATGTGTTGCACTTTATGAGTAACAGGGGAAAAAATACGGCAGGCAAAAGCGTTTAGAGTTTTCTTTTTGTTTGGACGTGACGAGTGCTGTAAGCCGATTGGCCGGTTGGCCGGTTGACCGGTTTGGGTGATTTTCTAATTGCGAACAAGAGGATCTTTACCACAGATACTACCTGGTTAGACAGATGGACAGACGGACATGCTTAGATGCATTCCGAATTTGAGACCTAGGTTTTCGAAGGTTGTTTCTGCACGTTATAAAGGTATTGCCAAAAAAAAAAAAAAAAAAAAAAACAACTCTCGATGTCCTATACAATAAGGTAGATGTAGTCAATTTTTGCTATTTTTCTACTGCATCGCCCAGTGAAATTTTCTGGATTTATCTCCCATGGGTTTTTTATTTCTTTTTATTCTTTTTGAAAAACAGAGGTCTTCTCACTCAATACGCGATACCGCAAACGTGTTCTTCGACCGTTTGGTAATTGTGCTGACCAGGCAAACCGTTTGATAATATTCTGATACTTCTCAAAACAAGACTGAAACTTTTTTGACTCCGATTTATGGGTGCATTGTCATCTTAGCATTTGGCAGTATTTGCCAGGAATATGCTAAATATAGTAAGAGTTTCATCATTGAGGATTCCGAGATATTCGTTCGCAGTGATGCGGCCGGTGTCCCGGAATGCCAGCATTATAGTCGTTCAAATCATGACAGGACTTGCTCAATGCTTGACGGTAGTAAGCAGATGGTGCAGATTGAGAGCTTGTCTCAATACGTAGTCCTGGACATTTGTAGGAAGCAATGTAAACGACGATTGATAGGACCGTACCACATTCTTCCAATCATCAAGTGTCCAGGTTTTATAATCGCAATTGCGGCCCATCTATGAATGTTGGCTTTGTTGAGCTACCATTTTTGTCGAAACAGTGTTACCCCACTGAGTTCTGAGTTCTGCTGCTATCAGTTTTGTCACTTTTTTAATTTTGTATTCTCTGGCCAATATCCTTTTTAATCGTCGTTCGTCGGTCTCGGTCAGTTAACTTTGAGTATCGCCCACTGCTGCTTGTGAAAGCTTCAGTTTCTTTCGTTACAGATAACAACGATTTGCCCTCTTCCGTAGTGTGAAAAATCACACATTGCGCTGATGATTTGTTTCAACAGTCGCAGAACAAAACGTATAACACATTGAAATATAACCTAGAAAGCTTGGCATGTAAACTGTGTAATATATCGCATTAATTACACGGAAGCAATGCTGCCGATGTTGCAATAGGATGTTACTGCAATGTACTGCCTTGTCCAACTAATGCGGCTTCGATATTGGAGGTTATACGATATAGGTTCCAGTTTTTTACAACCTGTCGTTCAGTGTACATCAAAGTGTAAAGACTTGGATCTCAACAAGACGGGGAAAAAAAAAAAAAGAAAATGTAGCTGAAGCTACAGAAATGACTAATTTCGCTTGTGGAGACTCCGCCAGAAGCCGCGAAACGTTAAAAGGTGTCTCGCGGGATAACGTGCAAAAAATTGTAGCCTTGAGGACCGTGAGCGGTCTTGCGCTCCGTTCGGTGAAATTAGACGACAACCATTCACTGCAACCTGCTGAAGCCTGGCTGCAACTGTACGATATCGAATCCAATTAATCGAACTAAGTGACACGGTTGAGGCAAACCAACTGTTTACGGGACAAAGGAACTCGAAAAATGAGTGCGCTTTATGATGAATGCGCCCATACGTCCGTCCGTTCGTCTCCAACAGAAACAATCCAGGAAATGATTTTCAACTTGAGTTGAGAATTTCTCCCGATTGCGGATTATTCTCACGACCTGCCTCCTTCTGATTACTACTTGATCAGATCGATGTTATCATATTTAGCAGACAATTGCTTCATAAAATTTGAATTTTGTCCGAATATGGATCGGAGGTAATTGCGGTTTGAAACCACAAAATTTCTACCGAGAGAACATCCGCAAGCTACCCAATAGCAGGCAAAAGACCATCGATAACGATGATGCATGTTTTGACTGTTAAATAAATAAAAAAAATATTTCTTATTTAAATTTGGGTTTTGTTCCAAAATAAAAAAAAATTATTTGTATAATTTTAGTACAGAGAAGAGCCGAGTCCAAAAAGCTACCGATCACTTGACCGTCTAGTAGAACAGCTAGAGCTCGTTACTCGTTAATTTCGTTTGCAAAACTCTCTAGACAATTTAAATAAGACTTGCCGTTGCCGCAAACGACGGCCTTGCTAAAGGAAGCTGTCGTTTTTTTTTTTTTTTTCATTCGGCTTGCAAGTTATCGAATTCTCCCATGATCTACGGGCATTATAAGCAAATTTTTCTGAAGCATAGCCAGTTAAGGTACATTTTTCTTCTTCGTACTGCAAAGCGACAATAGTTTCGTTTTCTTGCAGAAGGCCTTTTTGCCCTGACTTTGTATCGTTAACTTATTATACGAACAATCAAAATTGGGTAGAAGACTTTATAGAAATTACTTTTGCATATTGTTAGGTGCAAATTTTTATGAGCAAATCTGGACCACCGTTTACAGCACATGACTCGTTAGAAAACGACAACACACAAAAAATATCTAGAAATTTTCTAAAGGAGCATTTCGTACAAAGGACTGAGGGCTGTTGTTAATGCTGTTAACTAAAAATAAAATTTTTATACCCTACATCACACACACTATAAAATTTTTACACCCTACATCACTTTTAATACAAGCGTACATCAAGTTTTCGCGAATGTACACAATATCCGAAAGGACTTGGTATAGACCCAACTTTTGTAATGCCTATCAATTCAAGGTCACTTTCTAAATCGACCTAAGCTTGTTTGGGCTTGTTCGTCCATCTTGAAGATCAATCCATGCTTAGATTTAGCACACCGACGTGTTTCGGAGCGGCAACGAACATTATTGAAAGCAACTTGAATCGGATCAGTTTGTCGACCACTTCCCATATGACACGTTACTTGGAAAAGCCGTTATATGCATAATGTGCAAATGAACGAATAGTTCGTAATCGTAATTTCTCCCATTTTGACTTGAATGTGTTGCTGTCTATATGTCCATAGCTATGCATATATCGACCACAAATATATTTGAAATAAAATCTCTATGTAAAGCAATAATCATTCTTTTTTTTTTTTTTTTTTTTTTTTATATTGGCATTAAAAAGCACTCGGTGTAATTACAAGAATTAAATCGGAATAATTATATAGAGATGTACTGTGTAATTGTCAATTAAAATTTGTAATAACACCTTACGCACGTAATTGCGTATGAAATGGTTAAAGCCAATAATAGCGAGCAATTTGAACAATCAATTGATTCAAGTTCTCAAATCGTACAAGATGAAACTTTATTCGGAACGCTATCAAAAGATATTAAACATTAGTGTTACTCTTATGAAGCTATGTGGGGTCAATATTTTTGCGAAAAATTTTCGAATGAATCTGATGACTTGGTTCATTATTGGAATAATCGCATCATATTTTACCCTATTTACCTATACTGTATACGTGGGTATTCAAAATGATTGGGGTATTGTATTGAAAGTGATTACGATGTCAACTACCGCTAGTCAGGTATTTGCGTGAAGTTTCGATTAATGTTTTAATTTACGCCTTTGGCTTTTTATTTGTTTTTTTGATCATCTTTTAACACATCCAGGGTCTTGTGAAATTGCAAAATTTTCTCTGTAATTCTAAAACGTTGCGTAAGTTGGCCGAGGATCTGAAGGAAATATATCTTGAATATGAACGACGCCCCAATCAAAAATATTCAAAATATTTGCAACGCTCTATAGCGTCAATAAAGCGAATTAATTATGCACTGCTCGCCTTCTGTCTTATAGCGCTAAGTACGGTGATCGTATTGCCGTTTATCTTTTATCATGTAAAAGGTGAAAAATTATTAGTCGGCCCAATGCGAATACCCGGCGTTGATGATAAGAATGGTTGGGGCTTCAGAATTCATTTTTGCGTACAATCAGCGATGCTAACAATAGGAGCCTATGGCAACTTTGCAGCCGATTCTTTTTGTTTTTTATTGCTCGCACATACGTCCTTATTTAAGGATCTACTTTATTGTAAATTTCAGGAGTTAAATGAAATTTTGCAAGAATATCCACGGAATAGCTTAAGATCAAAGCCCCTTCTACAAGACATCGTAGAATGGCATCAGAAACACGTTTTGTAAGTCAATACTGATGAATACTTTAATAAAACCGAGAATAAGTTTTTTTATTTAGATTTGTTGAGACCACTCGTGGCACTTACTTTTGGGTTATATTGGTGCAAATAAGTACCGCTGTCACAGGAATTGTGACCACTGTGGTAAGCCAGTTCTTGGGTATTTATCCTAATGCTGCGGGTTACCTAATTTATTGCGCTGTACTCTTCTACATCTACTGCGGTATAGGAAATTTATATGAAAGAGTGGTTAGAAAATTTCTGTCATTATATAAGAATGAAGAATTTTGAATTAGAGAAAACATATATATATATATATTTTTTTTTTTTTTTTTTTTTTTTGGTTTTTTGTCCTTTCAGAACGAGGAAGTCATTAACATAATTTATGATTCATTGTGGTACGAATTGACGATAAACGAGCAAAAGTTAATCTTATTCATGCTGCATAAGTCGCAAACTGTCGATGGCCTTAGCATTGGTAACCTAATACCCTTATCTTTGAATACCGCTTTAAAGCTGACCAGATTTATGTATACCTTGTCCATGATGTTATTACAATTTTTGGATTAACTTCCAAGTCACATGAAAATATGGAAATCATGATTACACGATTTTTTCAATTTGAATTTGAAACCGTAAGATTATTAAGAAAGAACAAGAGAAATGTAAATGTAAATGTTTGCTGGCTGCAAGCCTGAGAACAAAAAAAATTCCTTTTTGCAATATTTGTCATAGACAAAATAGGAATTGCTTTTCATGTAGTTGTGTCACATGCTTTCACGCTAACCGCCCAAAAAAAAAAAAAAAAAAAAAAAAAAACTACTCTTAGCACTTCTAATGTTAATAAACATTAACAATATTAAATATTGATGATTTATTGAAACCATATTTTAATTGAATTTTTAATAAAAAAAAAGCTTAGGAAAAATAAATTTTATCCTTGCAAGTTTACAAAGCTATTGAAGTGAAATCGCATTGTTTTCAATTATCAATAAAATTTGAGATGAAATTCTTCAGAGAAACTAAACTACGAATTTTCGAATATTTATTTATTTATTTATTTATTTATTTATTTTTTTTTTTTTTTTGCAAAATTGCCGATGGAGCTATTAGTCCAGGTAAATAAGGTCTTCTATAGATATTACCGTTTATTGACTGCAGCGCGTCGTCATGTCATTCATAATAGCGTAAACCGAAAAATGTCGTTTTTGGCATTTTTCCAAGTGGGCGTTAAAATTGTAATAAATTTAACGGGTAAAGAAAAGATTAAATTTCACATTTTTTTCTCGAAAGTAGGTGGTCGTGGCTGAAAGACAACAACAATTTCAACTATTTCACTGCGAGACACAACATCACAGTCATCTAGCCAGCTAGCCAGCCAGTCATTCAGTCAGCCATCCAGTCACTACCACCACCATCACCACCATTGGCGATAAGTTTTAATAAATAGCAAAAAAAAAAAAAATAAAATTGAAACACATTTAAGTAAAGTAAAGAAAATGTTTGTTAATAACACAGACGTACATCGAATAGTAGTAGTAGTAGTAAAATAGTTAACTACTGTCTTGAAATTTGCGTGCTTTGCACTCTGGACCAATAACAACAACAATAACACAATAATAAGATTATGAACATACAAATACACACATATTAATACCGTAAACATGCGAATTAGTTTAGAGTATGTGAAGTGAGTTTTAACATTTAAATTTAACAACAAGTGAATGTTTACTGTTACCGTCACCGTCACCCCGCCGCCTATCTGTCCCAGACACCCGCTTATGTATCCAAAAGGTTCCACTTTTCTTTCTTCGATGTCTTTTATTTTATTGATTTGCTTTTCTACAGATTGTTATATATGTATATACGCTTTTTTTTTCTTTTTCTCTCTCTCTCTCTCTTTCTTAATGTCACTTTCTGGGCCGCTAAACACCACTACCACGAAAGAGTGAGAGCATTGAACGTCATTGGAAAATGTATGTTGCCATAAATTAACATAAATGTACACTTAAATGCACACAATTGACTTTATATTAAGACATTTCTAATTATGTGTATTTCGCATGCATGCATGCATGCATGTATGCATGTATGCGTGCGTATCAGTTTGACCGACCGGGGTTCATTGGTATGCGGTGTTCTTTATATACTTCAAAGTTATTGTTTATTATCATTGTTTCCGACTTGTGTTCAAGTGTTTTCAAAACGATCTTCACTTTCATTCAGATCGTTCTCTGAACTTGCTCTGAACTTGGAAGTTTGCGACAGAAAGAATAGAGAAACATTCACTATAATATCGCTTAATATTCAAAGCATTATCTTATCTAATTAGTTAGCTGGTTATGATAAGTTTTTTCGTCAACCCAAATAAATATTTTTGTTTTGATGCCATTCATTTGCTTGTATACTCATCATCAAATTTCGCATAAATCTCATTTAATCATATGATTTCTTTATAAAATACCAGTGAGGCTACTATAAATTAAAAATCTTTGATAACATATATCCCCAGTTGCCTCCAAAGTATAATGTATTTGCTTACAATTAAGCAAATCGGACGTAGTCCTTGATTGTGCTAAGAAAATGGATGATGTGGACGAGAAACAATCCAATTGCAATGAAATTGCATCAGCAACTCTACTTGCAACTCTTTCTCATCCTATTTTGTGCTTGATGTCTTCCTATACGTTATATGAAAATAAATGTTTTTCTTGAATTTCTCTCTTTCTGGATTTTATTTTGAAGCCCTTTTCAACAGTAATAATAATAATAATAATAATAATAATAATAATAATAATAATTCTTTATCTAGTAAAAATGAAATCTTATTCGCTTGATTATAATTCCGCACGATGTAAAGGACTTTGAAACATAACTTGCACAGTTAATTGATTAATCAATGGAGAAGAATTACAAATTGTCTAAGTCTTCTCACAGTTTCTACACAGTCTTTATAATTAATTTATCGAGCATTTGATTGGTATATAAAAAAAGCCTACTTCCACCGCTATAATCCGTCTAAAAGTACATGCCGCGGTCGCTGGGACCATCTTTAAAGTAGTCTTTTAGTTGACCATAGAAAGTTGTTTTAGATTAATCTTTCTTGCTTACTGGATATTACGGTATTCGTTGTCGATTGCGAACGTGTTTCTAGTTGAAATCGCCATCGAGTGCCATCGATAGTTTCAAGTGATGAGCATGAGCTGAGCTCATTAGTTCGTTTGTTCGTTTAATTTACGCGAGTTAAGCCCGTGCTCGAACAATAGACAATTGCCGTATGTACGGACGGATGGACAGAACGATGGACTTAAATCCGTAAATTCCGTACAATGGAAAATACGGTCCTTCCCCTCTTTGAGTGCGACTGCAGAAAGCGTGTCATTTATTTATGATCATTTTAGACCGCATATACAGTTAAACCGTCGGTCAGCTAAAGAGAAATCGTCTTCAATTTAATGTACGCCCAACAAAAAACCTTAAGATTCATTTAAATTGTGTCCGGGATATGTAACATATCACTCAGTAGGAAGAAGAAGAGCCCAAGGCCATACGAAAAGGCGCATATCAGAAAGATTTCGAGGATTGAGAAAAGCGCTGGCATAAGTGTTTTACGAGAAAAGTGAAATGTCGCTCTCTTTTCGAATACATTTTCTAAATGGCGTGAGTGTTGACAGATTCGCTATGGATATCTGGATAGTACCAGCCATTAAGCGAAATGTGCGAATTTGGATGAATTTATATGAATCTTGGGAAAGCTCTTTTCGCACTGCGTGCCGCGGTTTCGCGCATTTTCGACAACAACGTGTTAATGATTCAGAGGCGATATGGACGAAATAGGGATTCATCTCTACTCTACAGAGTCAAATCGGCGGTCAATCGCACAGCTGGCGAAAATCGTCCAAAGCGACCACAAGCTAAACTCATTAAATGTCATGAAAGTTTGACACGTACCGTCCGAAGGTTGGCACTACTCACAAATTGTATGAGCCTGTCAACAGTGTTGCCATGTATTATCCTAGATTGGGGACTTATTGAGTCCTATGATATTTCTCTTAGGTGGCAAGTACTTAACGGCCATTCAAAGACGTACGTTAGTGTTGTTTTTGTTATTAAATTGAAAGAAGTCTTCAATGCAAGTTTTCGTTGATATTTTGTTTCAATAATCATTAGATTGGATTTATTTGTTGTTATTCTTTTTTTTTTTTTATTTCTTATTTTTTTTAATTATAGAAAACATTCGATAATTCAGTTGTCATGACTATATATATATATATATATATATATTAGCAGTTCAATGTTCTAAATTGTTTATAGTATAGGGTTTGCAGTTTCTCTGGCTATCATATCATGTTGAACGATAAACTTTTAGTCACAAATCTATATAAAACGTGCCTTGAATTTTAAATTTTAAATTAAAGTAAAAAATTGAGTTCTTCAAGATATTTTTTTCATATAATTTTTGTTATAAAAATAAAAAAAAAAACATGAATGCAAGTTAATGCAATAAAGTGCAGGACTTTTTATCGAATTAGAATTCGACGTGAAAGGCTTTTAATAATTATTATGAACCCTAATTAACACATTGTCGACCACACAAATTGCACCTCAATGTATGCTACCCACCGGGCATTTTTTATGTCTGATAACTAGTGAAGTTCTCAAAAGTTAAGAATTGTGATCTCAACGTCCTAGAATACACCCCCTTATCCTTAGTTCAAAGCCAGAACAGAAGTCTACAATCTTTCTTCGTTGCCACCGCAACTTACTTGAATATCGGTGACGGATGAACCAAAAGTCATTAAAACGGCTGGATAAACCGGCTAAGCATACGTAACTTGCTTGTAAGCTTATCTTCGAGCCGATCACTTATTAGCTTTCGCAGCGCAGCACATAAGAGAGTTACAAAAGTTTTTGCATATTTCCGAACTGCAACGGCCAACTCACGAATAACATTCGGCCTAACCTACTGCGACCTGTATATAAAGTAATATTTGGGAAACTTCCTAAATGGTTTCGAGATGACCGTTAAAATATATGTGACGACTTGTATTTGATGGCTTTTAAAGATTGCTTTGTCAAAAGAGACACAAAGCAAGCACGCAAGAAGCTTTAAGTTAAATGTATTAGAAATAAAAAAACTTAAAGCGATCTATGGATATACTGGCCCATAGATTTGACTTATTGTCGACTGCAATATGAAAGTTTACTGATTACATAATTCTTCTCTTAACATTTCTATACACATAAGAACAAGCTTAACACATTGCCGACCGCACAAATTGCACCTCCGGGCATTTTTGCATGCCCACCGGGCATTTTTTATCTCTGATAACTAGTGAAGTTCTCAAATATATGTAAACAAGAGCTACGTATTTATAAACATTGAAAGAAATAAAATAGTAAAATAGTGTTAATAGAATTAATTAATATTTATTTATTTTCATTCAAGTGACAAAATCAAGTTTGTAAAATTTAATATTTGTTCAGAGTATGATGTCGTTGGAAACATTTAAGTTTATGTAGCGGTACTTCATAGCTTTTGCAAGTATATCGAGTATAGCCTGTTTTTTTATGCGCAGAACAGGCTTTACATTGTCTGTGGGGATATTTTCTCTTGCCGCCAGTAACAATTTGAATAAGTGTATGTTTATTCATATCCATGGAAAGTCTATCTGGTGAATCAATTCTGGGCGACTGTTTTGTTCTTTCCTTACTTCCTTACTTGTTGAAGGTGCTTCTTCCATGTTGTCCAGATTTTGCGTTTCTTTTTCCTCTATTAGTTGTATTGCAATTTTTGAGTAAACATTTTTTATAGTCTATTCTCGTATCGAAGAGAAGCGGGCATCAAATTATATACAATAAATATAAATTGCCCGATCGATCGGGCACCGACATTTTAAGAAATGGGGAGATTTCCCCGAGCGGTCGGCAATGTGTTAAGATCAAATTGAACAAATAGTCACAAACTTATGCTTGATTCGCTTCTTTTTTTTTTTTTTTTTTTTTCTTTATTTAATTACATTAATTTTTTTCTTAAATAATTGAAGTTTCGAGCGGGGAAGGCGGGGAAAACACCAGCAGAGCTTATTGTCATTTTTAGTGTAGGATTTAGTTAAGTGATCGGAAACAAGTTCTTGTTCTTGTACAAATTCTCCAATTCACTCCAATTACATTAACGAATATATTCGTTTTAAGAAGGAGCGCATTGCAGCAACAAGATATTTGAAAAACACGTTATCGCCCATATAATGTCACCTACGACAGAATTTACGATTTCTGGCAACTTTGGAGATATCGCTCTTTCATTATCATCACTAGCGTTACTATGTCATGACTTTCAGCAAAAACTTAGAACAAGAAAGCTATTCATACAATTTGTGTTCATAGACCTTGAACGAGCAGAGCGTTACTATGGATATTTTGTGAAGTTTGCACGCTATGAGAACTGGCTTGCTTGCGTTTTTTCGAAGACTGCCAGGCAATCCATTGTTTTATTAAACTAATTGGAGCTTTACGTAGGAAGCTGCCTGAAAGTTCTGGAGAATTATTCATATACCTTCATAACTGAACAGATATGTGACAAATTTTTTTTGGGAATGTTTTTTTTAATTTTAATAAATTTTTATGTGAAAATGGAAAAAATTTAATTTGGAGAAACGCAGCCCAACGCAGCGACGTCTTCGTGAAGAACTGTTTAAACAGGTTTTGCCTTTTTTTTTTTTTTTTTTTTTTTTGCGCTCTGACAAATCTTCAAATTTAAAAAATTTCTTCGCACTGCTTTTAATACCAAAATATATGATAAGACAAAAAGTCTGTCTTTATTTACTGCCTTTTTTCATTGGAATGAAATGATTTTAGAAATAGTTGTAATTGAGTGCCTGGCCAGCTTATAATAGAGTTATCCATTGGCCTCCATTGGCCTCCATTGGAGATAAGAAAGAAATTACATCCGTTCTCGGCTACTCCAGACTTATCGGTATCCGTAATTATTTGACAGCAAACTAAAGCGAAGGTTCGCCATGTATTCGGCTATTAGCTTACCGAGTTTATTAGCCCGTTAATTGTGTGCGACGAACGTATACGTCCCAATCTGTCCGTACGTCTTTTTTGGATTTCCTCATCGAAATCTTATCATTATTGAAATATAAGATGAACATAATTTTATTCTCCTACCCAAGCCATTCATTCATTATGTCATTATACTCTGTGCGTGACGAGTATACGCGTATATCGCGAGGTCAACACAGGAAATTGGTTAACGGTTTTTTGGTTATTCTACTTCAATTTAGCGGATCTGGTAAATTACCATAGTGTGACAAAATGTAAAGCTCTCTTAAAGTCTTAAAACAAAAGTTTTACAATTTTCGAGTTACAATTTAAGAAAATTTCCCTTTTTGGTCAGAGAAGGGTAGGGGTGGTTTTGTGCGACCAAATTTATTCTTCTAGGCATAGTCTTGAGGTCGTAAACGTGATTTGATTGGATGGACAGCAAGACATTCATTCCAGCGGGCGGATATACTAACCATCTATTTTCATAGAACAGATTTGTGTCGCATAATCATGATTACACTCTCTCGATGATTCCACTGCTAGCATCTACTTTAATGATTTACCAATAAACGGTAGTCGGCCATAATAACATGTCGTTGTGTTTACAAAGACAGCTGCTCTTCTTTTTTGTTATACCCTACGACACTTCTGGCACAATGGTATATTAAGTTTGTGCGGATGTATGCCGCAACACCCAAGAGGGGCTTGAGATAGACGACCCACCTTCTTTTATGCCGATCGATTCAGAATGACTTTCAAGCCATGTGTCTGCCTTGTTTTCTTGTGTTCAACTTACAGGCCGCAATTTTTGAGACGTTAATTAAACGGTAAAGGATTTGAAATCATTTTTATTTAAAAATAATTTCATCTAAACGATCGTCTCTCGGCTTTTCCCCACCAATCTATTTTTATTCCATCAATAATACGAATAATTTTGGTGAATAAGGTCACGGAGAGAGTTCGTGGGTTACTGGAGTGAACCAATGATTAAACAGCACTCCAAAGTAAAAAGTCCAATAGAGTTACACCTACGCCTGATCTTTGTGACAAGTTCTTCTAAGCATTTTTGGATATTACGCGATCTTTGAACTTTTCTCCCAATAAAGTGATTTTTTCACGAAATGTATGTCTCAACGTCCAAGTTGAAATTGTCTAATTTTTGCTGCAAAAAATCAGTTATCACGTTTCTCTGGTATTTGATGCTTGAGTGTAACTGTTGCAATGCCAAAACGTTCCGCTTCCCGCAAACCTATATCTTCAACCCAGAAAAGTTTTTTAGAACCGCCAGATATATTTTCTTTACACTTATAACACTTCTTTACAAAGTCATTTAATCAATATAATGAATGCGGGATGACGGCACATGCACGAAACGTAACCGTGGGTTCATTGTTTTCGTAATAAGTTATAATAATTTTTGTCGGCTGTACAACTATGTATGTGCTGTGCTCCATAAACAGCATATTGGGAAAAAATTTGTTCTAAATCTAGATTATTAAAGAATTAGAAATGTTTTTTTATTTACATTTACTTCTCGCAAACACAAGATGGATGGTTTCTATACTACAGCTGGATCTGAAATAAAAAAAAAAAAACAAAAAAATTATGCAAATAATTGTTTATTTTTTTTATTTCGTGTCAACTAAATTTTGTTAATATTTTTTTCTTATAAATTTACTCTTTTATTGTTTGCTGGCTTTTACAACCTTTTTACGACTCATATACGACTCAACTACGACGGTGGGTATGTGAAAGGTGAAATGACATATGACATAATATGTCATAACTCATAAGAATAATTTCTTTCTTGTTTGAAAGGAAAGAACAAAGACTTGAAAAATTTGTTGAAACGCTTCAATAAGTGCGATATACTGAGCATTTGTTAGTTTATATGTAAAGAAATTTAATATCATAATATTTAAGGTTCTAATATATGGACCATCGAAAGTTAACGTTTGTCGAATAGGTCACCGGGAAGCGCAATCGACTCGACCGCGTTTCTATCCGTATCCGTGCATGTACCGTGCGGTAAACATATGGTTTCAGTTCCCTCCTGGCCATGGTTTCAGTTCCCATCCAGTCCATTGGGCTTACATGGATTTAAGTGATCGATGTTTTATTGTTAATTTTAGCAAAAGTGAGCAAAATCATCTAATTTTGTTTTTCTTCAGTGCGTCGTACTTCCATTGTCAGCTTAACTTAGTTATCTCTATTCTAGTTCTTTCACTTCATTCATTTGATTTTTTTCTACAGAGAATTTCGAGTGCGGAGTTATTTGAAGGTCGACCAGGTCGCAATTTGTTTTTTTTTCTATCGCTTTCCATACCTGATCAGAATGGTTGGTATGGTAGAGGTGACGCCGAGCATGATGTTCCGTTTAAGTGCAGTTGACATAAACTAGGTTTGCCGCGCTAGTTGGTGCATTGACCATTCTCCAAGATGACAAGTATGCCTTCATATCAAAATAATCTATAAGTTTGGGTGTTTGGGTGTTTGGGTGTTTGGGTGTTTTATTAAGGAAACGAATGAATGAGTGACTATATTAGGCGAATTCGTGTCGGCCTTGCCCGATTATATTCTTACTTTTTCGATCGGTTATAGAAAAACATTATCACTTGAATGCCTTCTCTGAGTTCCTAAAATAGAGAAAATTTGCAGTCATCGATTACTATTTTCCTTGTTTCGCGAAGAAACGTTGAAAATTCATTGTTCTTCAGCGACCTCTCTACTAGTCTTCTTTTTCCATTAGCGAACGCTCTTTGTTTAATAATTGTTTTTTTCTCATTTCTTCATTAGTAGCATATGTCCTTCTACCAAAGATCATCTACTTCGCATCATATATCGCCGTTTGTAAACCTTTTCGGAAACATTTGCACCGTTTACAATTTGTGGTTGTGACGTAATGTTCGTATCAAAAACTGTTGCACGTGCATATAATTTATGCAAAATTTGACAAAAAAAAAAAAATTTCCTAATTCTTGATTATCAGCTCGTTCGCCTAAGACCCCTCGAAAGTAAGGTGCCAAGTCTAGCACCTAGATTAGTCATAGTGTTATCAACACACACATGTCTCAATAAGTCAACACGATATACAAGATAGGGGGCATGCCATATGAAAATTCTTCTTGCTTTCTGAGTATGTCACACGTTGTCGCTCATTTTGAAATCAGTGAGTGCTTCCAAACACACACACACACACACACACACACACTCACGCTCACACACACACTCACACTCACACTCACACACACTCACTCACTCACACACACTCACTCACTCACTCACACACACTCACTCACTCACACACACTCACTCACTCACACACACTCACTCACTCACACGCACACCGTTTACGAACGGCGTCGTGGCAACGAGCTCCCCTCACGCGTTATAAGAAGTGAGGAGCGGATGGTCTCGTTGAGGATGTGGCAGTCGAGATGCGAAAGGACGACAAAAGGAAGATGGACGTTCGTTCTTATCCCTAGCATAAGAGTATGGGTTGAAAGACGCCACGGAGACGTAAACTATTACCTCACCCAGCTTCTGACTGGCCATGGCTGCTTTCGGAAGTTCCTGCACAGGTTCGGGCACGATAGCTCGCCTAACTGCCCGATATGCACGGATGCGGAAGAAGACGCAGAGCACATAACGTTCTACTGCCGCAGGTTTGAGAATGGCCGGCCACAAGTGCCACCTTACGAGTTAACGAGCCTAATGATCGGTAGTGCAGCAGCTTGGAATGCGGTAGACGCGTTCGCTAGCAATACCCTCGGGGAGCTACGACGGGTGGAGAGGCTACGGGTGGTGAGCAGAGGGGGTGGAAGCCAATAGTGTATTCCACCAAGGTCCCACCATCAGAAGCGCGCTAATGCCAACCAGCCTCCGCGAAGTAATACCTAACGGTGGTCCCGCGGAGGAGAACGGTAGAAGAAGTGTGTGGGGGGGTAGTTTTTAGTACGTAAGCGTCATGGATGGCGAATCGTGCATGCTGCTACTAAGAACTAGCAGTATCTTCCGAAGATTTTCTACCTCCTGCTCGCTGAGCAAAAAAAAAAAACACACACACACACACACACACACTTCGTTGTTATTTTGTTTTATAACAAAAAGATTGTAGGACTCCTCCTGAAATTGTGTACTTCTCCCAGCGCACGCAATGGACAAATGGACGTCTATAGATGTTAGTTTTCCATAACACGTTGTTGTTGTTGTGCTCAATGATGTTATGTTAAATTTTCAATTAAAGATCATTCACAAATATTCACATCACTTAAGCTTCAGAAGGTACTATTCACTCACTCACACAAATAATAAAAGAAATAGACAAACATTGAATATGAAAAGTTTTTTAGCTTAAGCCAAAATGAATATTTCTCTGTGTGTGTGTGTGTGTGTGTGTTGTTTTTCTTCTCTCTACTTTTTTTCATACAATTTTTCTTTTCGATGTAAATATTTTTATGATTCATGGTTTTATTGTTGGCTTTAAGTTCATTGCCTTCGTTTATCTCTTTTATACATATAGCGCATAGGCAAGTGTGCCGGCATGAAATTAGGGGTTAGAAACTCAAAATAAATTATTCAAATTAAAGCCCCTTCAGCGTTGTAACCTAAACATTAACCAGGCGCATGCAATATGTCAATTAAGTTAACACATTTAAACTTGACTAACATTGACATTTAAATTACTACTCCGTCGCAGCCCACAAGATATTTGGACTTTGTATTATAAAAAAAAAAAAAAAAACAAAAAATTAAACTCTACTCGTGTCGACTACACGACAATGTCAACATTTCGAGTTCACTCTTCGAACTTGAAACTTTGATTTCTTTTATTAATTGTTTTACTATAATTCATTTATTTTTTAAAGTTTATAAAGCTATAAAAATGCAACCACTACGACTACGCATGCGTGTTCCTAAGGAACTTCTTCAATTCGAAGTCTATGATTTTCAATCACATTTTATCCACGTAAGTGACTCAGCAAAATTGTTGAATTTTTTAATTAACTAAAGACTTTCTTTGTCTTTATCTTTGTCTGGCATCTAAATGCAGTATTAGTCAGGACAGGATGTCGTATTCATATATTTTCAGAACTTCAGACAAATACGAAATATGTAATTATTTTAAAAATAAGTGTGAGAAGATAAATTCGAATTTAATTAGCAAAGACATCAACCATATCTGTTAATAAACCTCTATTAACAACTTAACAGAGCTCTGTTAAATAATTCCAATTAAGATATAGTTGGATTTGATGAGAGCCTACTCCGTCCATATTAAAAAAAGTCAAATATTTTTGTGGACATTTCGTGAATCGTTATGAAAATACATTTCAAATAAACTAAAGAAATTCAAAATCTATTTATGGGAACTATTTTTAACGATGTTTTGAAATTTGATATCTTATGGGAGAAAATGCAATTTTTTGAGACTATAGTGCGGCCAAACTAGCAAATGTCACCTATATTCACTTATCTCACATGCATCTAGGGGTAGACGTGTATTCTTCTATTTCTTTTTCTTCTTCTACTGCGACTGCGTCCGCGATAGCTATAGTCTTCTCAAATTTTGAGTATTTTTGGTGCACATTTAAATGGATCCGGAGGTTGGTTTGAAATATTTAAAGGCGCCTTGGATGGAATCAAAAAATTTCATATCGATTTAGTTGACGTAATTCATTACAATAAAAAACGTTCGTGAACTCGTCACCGCAAATGTAGTCTTCTTTGGAAGTATTCGAATTGATATTCGAATAGCCTTAAAAAGAGGGTAGCAATCATTTCTTTATTCATTTAACTGTAATTTGATGAAATGATTTTTCAATTTTGAAATGAGTTGGCCCATAAGCTAACCGATTTTCTAAGAATCCAAGTTCTGAAAATAATAAAACTAAATACATATTCATGATGCAGCGACTGGGCTGGGTGCAGCGCTACCGTTGGGTACAGTTGTGTGCAGCGCTGCAGTTGCTAGGTGCAGTCGCCAGTGGTCGTGTTTTTCTCTTGAGTTGCATCTGTAGACCGCAGATTTTACGGTATTGCGATGAAATTTGGTATACTGACGCGGAGAAACGCTGTTGCTAATGCTACGGATAGGACTACTTCTTCGACCGCTCTCCATATAAGGAACTATATGATATCATCATATGATCAGTCATACGTATAACTGTAGGGTTGTGTAGAGTATTTTATGGTGGATTGCGACCAATTTTTTTTTATCAATATACCCCATAGATCTAATATCGGATTTAGATTCTTTTTAGAAGTAAATGCTCCTTCACTTAGCGACCGTGCTGCACTTAACTCAATGCAGTGCTGCACTTAGTGGAATGCAGCGATGCTTAGCGACTGCTTTGCGCTACGTTCAGCTATGTGCTTAGCTGAAAGCAACGCTGCACTTAACTGAATGCAGATGAATGCAGCGATGCTTAGCGACTGCTCTGCGCTGCGTTCAGCTATGTACAGCACTGCTCCCAGCTAAGTGCAGAGCAGTCTCTAACTGAATGCAGCGGAATGCAGATGAATGCAGTGATGCTTAGCGACTGCTCTGCACTGCCTTCAGCTATGTACTGCGCTGCTTTCAGCTAAGTGCAGAGCAGTCTCTAACTGAATGCAGCGGAATGCAGATGAATGCAGCGATGCTTAGCGACTGCTCTGCACTGCGTTCAGCTATGTACTGCGCTGCTTTCAGCTAAGTGCAGCGCTTACTTCTAACCTCTAATTTCCAAAGTTGTATTAGTTACACTACTTAGCTCTGAATTAATTAATTATTCTGGAATTTTGATTGGTCAGCGGTTGTAAAATTAGTGCTTGTGTTTTGCTTGTTCAGGTTTGAATCGCTATCAATCGTTATCAAATAATCTGTTCCGAAACAAAAGTGACAATAATATATAAAATCCTGCGATATCAATTTTGCACTAACACAAGTTCTTAGTTTATGCAAATCATAAGTGGAGTCGTAAAAGCATGCTAAGCAAGCTAAGTAAGCATTTAGACGAATGCAGACGAGTGCAGTTAAGTGCAGCACAGTCGCTAAGGTCGGTCCTAAACAACTTCAAACTTATTGCCTCCTACCTTCTTACTGGCTACTCATCATTTTTGTGCTTATTAGCTATAAATATTTGCGGTGCTCATACTATATGTAGATATGTAGAAGAAACATAATAATTAATAAATAGCGCAAATAGGTTCAATCACAAATTTCAATTTGTTTGCTTGAGAAAATTTTTCTTTCATTTTTGCTGATGCGATTTATACGCGCAATGGAGATGAGAGTGAATTACGACTTCAACAGTTTGCTATAAATTATGACGGCAACGCCATTCGAAAAGGAAACTGACTCATTAGTGCGAATTCAAAGAATTTTCCTCTGCATATGCAGGAAAGAAAAGGAAAAAAAAAAACGACAAATACGAAAAAGAAGATTACATGTGGTTGTGTACGAATTTCTCTTTATTCACTTGCATGTGAGATAAAATTATTTGCAAAAATGATACGAGCAAAGCGTAAATAGAAGACATTTACGTAAATTTTCAAGAGAGAACTGGGCAGAGTTGTGACATTTTTAGAAATCAGTTGCCCTGGAAAGCTAACGGTTACTTCTGTGTATTGCTATCTCCGCTAAAATTGTAGAGCTGACTGTCCTCGCTGTCTAATTGCTAGTTAAAATCTCCACCTCCTTCAGATGAAGATTATGTGAATTTCACAAGCAAGTCATAATAGAAAGCATCGTTTAATTCCCCGTTTTTTAGAAAGGCTTAGTCCACTTGCACGAAGATTTTCCGAAAGCCGATATATATACCTACTATATACGATATAATATATTTAATATCTTTATTTTATAGGGAGTATTATATTCACATATATATATATATATATATATATATATATAGGTATATGAAAAAACTATATGGAATTTATACAAAAATGCCATACCATGTGGAAAGTGTATAAAGAAGCCACAATGTCTGACATTAAATAAGAGATGAGATCAAAACAATAACAGCAACAGTAATAGTCACAAAACATTTATCAGCAGGAGTTACAAGTAATACTTTAGTGCCATGCCGCTAAAGTGAGTGTAAGTAAATGGTCGCTATGAAACTATGAAGCTTCCCAACTCTTTTTAAAACAAACTTGTTTCAAATGTGAAAAAAACAAAAACAAAAACAAATCAACAATTATTTGACTGAAAGGTGTAAACGGGGACAGAAAAAAAGCAAAAAAAAAGAAGCTAAATTGTGGCACCAGCGATTTATCAATGAAACTTTGCTTTTTCATCATCATCATCATCAACAACCGTCAACCGTCAACCGTCAACCACATGTTCGTCATTATGATTCAAATGACAAGAAAAGTGATTCGATTTGATTTGAATTGCCGCTGAAAGTAAACAATTGAAATATACGTGCGCGTCGTGTAAACGTTGCGTTAGGATGTTTGAAAACAAAACACTAAACAAAACTATTCTCGTTTTTGTTGCTACTCATTTTCTCCCATATGTGATTGAAAGCGAAAATAATGAAAAAACGCGTTCAGCAAGTTAAACTTAACATATAAGTTTATATATGTATGTGACGATGACAAAGCAAAGTTTATTGTTATTGGAATGGCAACAATAATAGTAACAACAACAACAATAACAATAACAACAATAACAACGACAATAAGAATAAAAAATGACAACAATGACGACGACGAGGACGTCACCAAAAGTTATTATTAAACAATAACCCACCAACACACGTAACGGTTAAAATGACAGTTCGACAGAGGAGCTGACAATTTTTGACTCGCAGACAAACAGAAAATGACACTGTGTCTGCCGAACAAGAAAAATAAAACAATTAATAGAAATTGAAAGTCGCACAATGTCTGTTAGCTTAGAGTCGTGATTTTTTCTTCTTTTTTTTGTTTTTTGTTTTTTTTTGTTTTTTTGTGGGTTTATTTTTCTTCTTTTATTTGTTTTTGTATTTGGAAATTTGGTAATTGAAATTAATGAGAAAAAAAAAAAAACACCCGAAATTGTTCTTGTCGTAACAGTTAGTTTTGTTTTTATTTTTACTTTTTTTTTTGTTGTTGTTGTTGTTGTTTTACTTTAAGGGGAATTTCTCAAGAGCAAAACAGAGAGAATTCCCAGGAATTGACAATAACTTTATTTCCTAAGGGAGCTGATCTTACTCTTATATATCCCCGTTGAATGTGAATAAATGTGAAAGACTGATAAAAGTCTTTTCAGGCAGTTCAACAGTTTAACAAAGCAAATGAAAACATTTGTTTGTTAAGCTCATTTCTATCAAAGTTACTGCAATGGCAGTTTTCCTTATATGAAGATCCGTTAGGTATGTAACAGGTTTACTAGGAGCTTTGCTTATCAAATTCGAAATTAGCTTCGCACACTTTAAGACGAATGAACGGATGTACGGACATACAAACAGATTGAATCGATGAAGGATATTATTAAGAATATACACACATACACAATATATATATATATGAATGGATGAATGTATGGGAACCGGCTCGGCTGTCCCGTTGTCCGTCTGAACGAAATTCATTCAAACTTTAAGGCTAATCAAGAGCTTTCTTTGGCTATATACTTGTACCTACTACCTACGAACGCGAAGACATGTCTAGTATACCAACCAATAGGTAGGATTAGGGATAGAGTATTAAATATAAAGAAAATTTGTGAATGAAATAAATGAGGAATTAGTGTAATGAGTGTAATTATAATGAGGAATTATTGATGATCTATAAAGGAAAACAACATAAGCCAACACAATCCAATAAAAATTTCAACTGATTTTTAATCTGACAAGCAATTCGTACTGGAGGCATACATATATATATATTATAGTAAAAGTAATGTTTAATAACTTTTAACCCTTACGACATACGAACTTCATACGCAATATTGTACTGATTGCAATTTCTTCGGGCAAAGACATTTTAATCTTTAAAAAATGCAAATTTTCTCATAGATATCGGAATCAAAATGAGCTGCGTAACGAAAGAGCACACTTTACTTACTCACATATGTATACTCGCATATACACATATTCTCATCGTTCAGTGTCGATCAAATTATCATTATCCATTGTTATAAAGGCAGCCAGATATCAATACCGGCACTGGCGGCATGTAACTCCATCGCTATTGATTTTTAAATTTCAAATTTGAATTTCAAATTGATTAACACACAATAGAAGTCTTAACTGCATTATTTATACTTAATGTGCCAGTCACTTCAGTGAATATCATGAGATTCTTTCACTTTCGCGTGTAAATATTTTAAAGACAAATATATTTTTTTTTTTTTTTTATTTTCATTTTCCCAAAGCGATAGGAAATCAATCCCACGTTACTTGGAAAAGGAACATTTATTCTAACTAATAGAAATTGCATTTTGATCTGTGCAATGAGCGAACGCTTACATTTCGGCTGTCCAATTGTCTTGTGTATATAAAAAAGTCGCCTAATCTACAAATAAAGTGAAAATAAAAAATAATCAGAAATATTTACTCTACGATAATCCTCTGCATTTATTTCTGTTTTTTATCCACTTAGCGCATAAAACTGGAAATATATATAATATTTTATTGCAATATATATTTTATTGTATTTATATATATACATTTTTTTTTTTTTTTTTGTATCAAAGCGAAAGCCAATTAGTTGGCTTTCATGGGATCATGACCAGTCGGATTCGATAAATTTAATCTCACGAGTTGTCATGCGACTCTTTTTGGCTTTGTTTTCATCATTTTCAAGTCCACTTTCGAAAACATATATCTTCGATATCAAAATTTTCCACAACGAAATTTTGCCAACCACTCTTGGCCCTGGTGTTCTATCAAAACATTTCCTTCCTACACATCTAATAACAATTTTTTTTTTTTTGTTGCTTGAGCTGCCGTTCAAATCAAAAATATATCGAAAATACTGGTTTCGACTTTACGCATTTGATGGGGCGTCGAACAAAAACCTAGAACAAGAACATAGAACCCTTCTTCAACAGTCGTCAGAATAAATAATACCAATGCGGTGTAGGTGTGAACTAGGTCACAGAAAATACGATTAAGTCCCCTGTCGGACAAAGAAAAAAGAAAATTACGACTCTCCGAACACTCTGATATCTCCGCAGGTTTTCTCATTTTTCGAGCAACCGATACGTTCTTCATGAAGAGAAAGGTTTGAGTTTTTAAATAAATTAGAAGATAAATCACCTGGCACCCCTAGCTTGGAAGTCTTGCAAGGAATCAAGGGAATAAAGAAGAAGAAAATTGCTCCATACTAAATTAGTTTGTATGTGTAAAATTTGATTTAGTCAGTAGTTGCCTGGTAGTAGTCACCTGGCACCCCTTGCTTGGAAGTATTGCAAGGAATCAAGGGAATAAAGAAGAAGAAAATTGCTCCATACTAAATTAGTTTGTATGTGTGAAATTTGATTTAGTTAGTAGTTGTCTGGTAGTAGTCACCTGGCACCTCTTGCTTGGACGTCTTGCAAGGAATCAAGGGAATAAAGAAGAAGAAAATTGCTCCATACTAAATTAGTTTGTATGTGTAAAATTTGATTTAGTTAGTAGTTGTCTGGTAGTAGTCACCTGGCACCCCTAGCTTGGAAGTCTTGCAAGGAATCAAGGGAGTCAAGAAGAAGAAAATTGATCCATACTAAATTAGTTTGTATGTGTAAAATTTGATTTAGTTAGTAGTTTCAGTTGGACTACAAGATTCTGCTATTAATACATAAAAAATTTTATACTACGGACCCACCACGCATATCTTTATGAATGACGAGGCAACTATTTCATACAAATTTGATTTTTGCGGACGCTATCTCAACGTCACTTCTTCCTATGCGTCCTCGCTTACTATAGACTATAGTGTCAACTGGACCGTAATATGTACATTTTAAGATTAATTTATTAAACTGCGTTAAGAACGACTAACGGTTAAGCATTTTCTCCCGCAACTCCGATATATATATAAATTATTGTCTACCAACTGAAGCAGTGCACTCGTATCACTCACGTACTATAATATTAAGATTTTATCTTGTTGTGCAGCAGTTTTCAACTAAACCGTATAGATAAATATTAGGGGGACCCATAAGTAATCAATTATTTTGCATTCATAGACAAAATGTTTTTTTTTGAAATGACATTTTTATTTTTTTAATGCATATTTAATACATAACTAAATGGACATGAGGACTGACGATATATGGAGAGCACATATTATTCGATACTAAGTTATTACTTAAGAATTTTTCTAATCAATTCCACGACTAATAGGCAAACATAGTTTTATCAAAAAATCACTTCCTCTTCTTTCCTTGCATATCAGCCAATTGTGTGATGATTTGTGTTAGTACAGCTGAGATTTTGATTAAGTTTCGATTGTTCGCAATGTGTATGATCTACCAGATATCACCCAATACAAAATAAAATACGTGCTAAGCAAGTTTCTTTCCCATGCGATGCATGCGTTCCATGGTTCAAATTTACATCTTTTGAAAATCGTACAAAAATGTTTTGACATCGTTTTAATCGATCGATGCTGAACATTCAAAATTTACTTCATGGGCTATGAAGTGAATCGACTGAAATTGCGAGCTAGGTGGTGGTGGTGTGAGAAGTGAGGATTCGGAAGAAATTAATTAAATTAACAAATAAAAGTGCGATTGAAAGTCGAAGAGGCTTAAGTGCATAAACAAAGTCGCTGTGTTCCAAATAGATATGGAGGCTGGCCATTGGCAGATAAGAACTTGCTAGCAAAAAAAACAAAAAAAAAGGCAAAAATTCTTTAGAATTCTTCGAAGATGTGTAAGCAAAACCATCATATGGAGCCGCGGTCTACCTTGCAGGCGTTCGCATAACGACCTTTGGCATTATGTGGGAAGTGGTCGAAAATTTGATTGAAATTTCTTAAAATTTGTTGTTTCTAGGTTTTAAACGCAAAAAACCAAGACGGACAGACAAGTTTAGATCGATAGAGAATTACTTTCTGAGTTCTATTACACCTTCGGCTCTATCTCAAGTTAACTTAACTTAATATACCCCACACCACACCACAAGCGGAGTAGGGCACAAAAAAAAGCACGAAATCTGTATTGTGTTGACGTAAAAAGTGAAGAAACACCAATAGATTCTTCTAGATTTTCTACCAAGTTGTGTATTCTTGGACTTTGAGTAACATCTTAGCCCATAGCTTATAGAAGCCGTGGAAGAAAAAAAAAAGGAGCCCTAACGATCATATTCATTAAGATTTAGATTTTGATTTATAAGCTTTATGACGCCTTCGGTTAATTGAGAATCAGTTAATTACAACCTTCGGTTAATTGAGAATCAATTAATTACAACAACCTCATGGCTTTTAGTGACTTTAACATTTCAATACGTTTTAAGTGAAAATTGCTTTCGCCTTTGAATAAATTTTTTCATTGAGTAAAGCTTCGTTAATTATAGACTTGTCTTTTGAGTTCTTAGCCATTTTGGGAAACATTTATAGTAAAGTTTTGCTCCTTCCATAGGATCTCTAAGTTTTTTTAAAGAAATGTTTCGTTGCGTCGCCGACGCTTATAAACGGATCAAGCTCGGGTGTTTTAATCTGTTTTCTCTCTCGAACGCATCCAAATAAATACAAGTGGATCGGCATATAAACGAATGAACGACGAAATTAACTCGGAATCGAATGTTTCGAGAAGATATGTGCTTCACACGGTCATCACATATCCACATCTTTTGACGCTACAACCATGAACTTCTTTAAGCATTCAAGCAAGAATTTATTTGCTGATGGAAAATGGAAAATAAAAATGTAACAAAGATATATTCGGCCGGGGGCGGGGCCGGACCGAATCTCGCATAACCTATTTTTAGACAGATAATATATCGTCATTTGAGGAGTGTCTTAACATCTGTCTTCTTTACGTTTGTGATAAATAGGCATAAAGCCTCAAAAAAGTGAAAAAACAAACCATTTAATCATTTGTAACTTTGTGCAGGCTGGGCCGATTTTTTCCATTTTTGCACGTGGCAGAGTAGAGTGCGTCGTAAAGTAAATGTGGGAAATTTTCAGTTTTCTGAAAATCCACAAAAATTTTCTGCAAAAGTCCACATATTTTTGTTAAGAAAAACAAAGTTTCGTTCAGTTTATCCTCCATTGCGGGATTCTGCTGGGACTAATTTGGCCCATTTTCAATACCAAGTGCGTGCAAAAACTTCCAATGTTTCTATCAAGTTTGAAGTCGATACCTTTATTATTGCGACCAGGAGAGTGCCAGCAACAAATATCTCACAGACGGACAGACATAGTTCAATCAATTCAGAATTTCATCCTGATCAAGATTCGGATCTCCGAAGCTTCCTTTTGGGTTTTACATACATTATGGGAAAAAACTGAACGAGTATACCCCCATCTTACAGTGGTGGGTATAAAAATTACCGGTTTACTTAGAGCCATGAAACTAAGCTACGTAAATTTTTGTGAGAGTAGGAACCTCTTTCGCGGACCGAACCGATGTATGGTTGAATATAATTCCCAATAAAAGACATATGTACGTCAATCTGTATTGTATGCGTTTCAATCAATTTTGGTTGTAAGAAAGGGAAGTCCTTTGCCAATGGATACGGCAACATTGCGCTCAAATACGAAATGCGAACAAAATATTATGATGCTCTCTAATTCGAATGAAAGAAATTTGAATTGAATCCCTTCGGCTTATAATGTCAAGTGAAGAAGCCTTACATTGCTTATAAAAATATATGACTATGAGTAGGCAGGACTCTCGACTAGCAAATCAAAGGTCGTTGTGGGTTCAAATCTCAAGTGCGATCGAGTTTTTAATAAAAAAAGTCGAAAGCCTTAGATGCTAGTGCTTTAAGACTTTAGTCTTAGAATTTATTTTGTGGTTAAATTTAAAATAATAATAATAATACTTGAGGAAGCATTTCGAAGAAGAAGAAGACGAAGAAGTAGTAGAAGAGCTGAGAAGCGTTCAGCCAATTTGATGTAAATATAATGAGTTTGTGTAATAAGTTGCTTTTATGTAAAAGGCGACAAAGAGGCGCCAACACATGATATCGGCCAATTTTAAATCAATCTACACCGTATACGTAACATTTAACTGAACGCAATAAAATTATAAGTATTTTGTAGTAACAAAAGCTTTTGAACTGCTGTGACAACTGTCAGCTTATGTTACTTTTTTTTCTCCTTTTTTTTTGTTTATTTGTTTGTTTGTTTGTTTGTTTTGTTTAAATAAAGCCCACACTCTTGAAATCTACTCTCTCTCATACATTATTCACCTGGTGTTATTAGCAAAGTAAAATTTCCCGTTGATTTTTACTTATTTTTTGGTATGGTTTGTTTTTTTTTTTTTTTTTAAATTTTCTTCACATTTACATATCAGTGCGTTTTAAATGTCTTTGCTCTGTCACAATTTGTTTCCGAATAATTTTACAAAAATATTCAATTTCTTGGTTTACGTCGTGCCTGCAGTTCAATTAGGATGAGATTTGAACGCACAAGTTATGGGAAGTAAATTAACATAACAAAAAAAAAAAAAAAAAAAAAAGAGAAAAAAATTAAAATTAGTTAGTTATTTCTGTTTTTTTTTTTTTTTTGTTTTCTTTTTCTTCATTAAAATCAAAATATGTTTCTTTACCATTTTTCCATAAACACAAAAAAATTAAAAAAAGAAAAAATAAAAAAAAGTAATTAATTGTTTTGATTTGTTTTGATTTGTGTTTTTTTTTTTTTTTATTATTATTATTTTTATTTTTTTTTTTCGATAGATGCATATATAGCATTGCATTCACTCGCCGTCGGTGGGCGTATCATTGAAAAGGAGTCATAATGATGGATTGTTTGGCTTTGCATGTACATCATGCCGCAGATCGACTCTGTAATTTCTTTGATGTTTGAAACTGAGCGCACATTTTGTATTACTTTTTATGCGATCTCGGTTTCATATCATTGGAAAGTTTCCTTATAAGCCGGACGAGCACATCATATAGTTAACGATTTTATGCAGTTTATTGCTTGTTTACGAACTTATCAATCACCGAATGAAGAAATGATATTTTCATCTGATATTTTCTACATGATTGCAATTAAATCAATCACACGTTTTATGCGCTTTCGTTTTCTTTTTCATTTGATTATCTATTTATACGTTTTATATTTTTATATATATATATATATATATATATATAGCCTATATTCAAGCATGTATTTATGTATAGGCTCAATTGATTTATTGATGATAACGTTTTTATGGTTTTTGATTTTTAATTTTTTTTGTTATTTTTTTTTGCTTTCTTTTTTTGTTTTAATAGAGTGTAGTTGGGCATTACTTTTTCCAATGATTGAACGCTGTTAAAATACCACATAAATGTAATGTCAATTATATAATAATCTCATCTACAATCTAATAGAATGTAACTTTTCACACAAACTATTTTTTTTTTTTTTTTTTTGTTTTTTTTTAAACGATTTTATTTAACCCCCTTTTTTGCGGGGATAGCCTGATAGTCTATACTATTCTCAAAGGTTCTGTAATTCAAGTGAGCACAATTTTCTTAGGTAGACCAGGGTATAGAGTGGCCGAGGGCATAAAATCAGCTCATGCGATAAGCAAATACCGGATGTCCGTCTGCCTTCAGAAGGGTATCAGCATGTGTATTCATCATCATCATCATCTTCATGGACATATATAATAATACAGTTTTCATTATACAAAAGGATTAGCGATACCGACAAATTTCAAAAGGCACTCGTAAACTCCTACACATTTTATGTTACAGAAAATGTCGAGCTTCTCCTACTTTACATATTCAATGTCAACTTTCATATTAAATTCTATTTTTCAATTTTTATTGCATCCTTTGCTTAAATACCTAACCGACACTTGTCGGACGGCAAAGTTATTTTTTTATTTTCTTCTTTCATTGATCAAATTATTCAGTAATGAGACGCATGCCGATTTTCAATTCTTTAACATGTTGATGCTTGCAAAAGTTAACTTCCTTTTTACACCTTTTACACAGGATATCGTGTAATGATCACGATTGATGAAATAAGAAGAAGATGAAGAATGAATGTGCTTTTTAACTCTGAAAAATTCAGCATAAGGAAGTCAATAAATTGATTTTTAATGGAACACGCCCATTATTCTTTGCTACAATCTGATACAAATGTCAGGTATTGTAGAACTGTTTCAACGCAAACCTGTGAATTTGATAGGTAAGTGTTGCGACTCACCTCAGTTGCAGGAATATAGGGAAGATAGGAATATAGGGAAGTCCAGCCGAAACATTTCTTGGTTGACTAAGAATACGAGATTAAAGTCTGTGAACAGATCTCTCGTCCAAAATACCGAAAAACTAAAACAGTCGAGGAAAACAGCGATAATTTTTTAAAAATTTCATTTACAACTCCCGATACCGTGAATATATTTTTGAAAAATCTGTTACTCATTTGTTCGCCACCACCGCTTGCATGTTGGGCGCCAAAAATTATGCCACAGGCTTAACTAACACCTCTACATTAACGACACAATTTTTATATACACATATTTCCATTTTATTTTATCGTTAATTGTGATCGTGTTACCAAATCAATAATTCTACTGAACACCTAGATGACAGATTCTCGAAAATATATATAGTCTTGGGTTTGAAGGTTATGCAGGAAAATATGAAATAATTATCGTGTGGTTTCCGAGGTTCTTTCAAATTCTTCTGCATTACGGGCATGCCTGCGAACAAATCAAGCCCATCTATCGTATTCTTCGTATTCGTCACCGATCAAGGAATGTTTGTGTCAAGTTTCACTTACCTATTTTCATTTTTGCGACTATGACGATTCACATAATTTAGCTCCATTAAATTGATGGAGTTTCGTAAACCTAGGCTTACCTAGTTTCGGTCACAGAAAATTCACTATGTTGTCATTATTTTGTATGTCATAAAGTTGTTCTAACCCATCTTACCCTTTAACAGTATTTTCATTTGTCAAAAACCAATGCTCAGGTGAAAATAGATTTTTTTTTTAGAATGCAAACAATAACAAAAACAACAAGTAAGAATATTATATTCAATTGTAACCGATCTTTTATACTCATCACCATTATCCTAAAAAAAAAAAAAAAACAAGAAAATTCCCATACTTTAAGATATTATGTGGGCGTGCCTATTTTTTTTTATTTTTATAAAATACAGTTTATGAGTAACTGGCAAAAAACATGGAAAGCAAAGATTATCGCAGTTTTAGCGTGTCTTTTGACCGATTTACGAAAATAAAAAATAATTATTATTATTATTGTTATACCCATCACCGAAGGATGGGGGGCACATTCAGTTTGTCAAAATGTTTGCAGCGCTCAGAACGAAATTTCGGAGATTTCACAAAGTATATACATTCTTGATTAACATCAAGTTTGCATGTCCGTCCGTCCGTCCGTCCGTCCGTTTGTTCGTTTGTGTAGTCTTTGTTGCAGACATTGTTCTGGCCGCAAATTGAAGCTCTCGATTTCAAGTTTGGCAGTAACATTGGAAGTTCTTGCATGCAGTTTGATATTGAAAATGGGCCAAATCGGTCGGAGGACGTGCCCACCACGAGTACCACGTAAGCTGAGAACACCTATGCTTTGCAAAACAAACACAAAATTGTTTTCTTGCTCATTACTGTTGAAGTATAGCAGATAAATGGCTACAATAGGGGCGATGCTGCCTACTCAATGTTATAGTGAATTAAAATTTAGTTTTTCTTTCAATGCCTTTATAACGCGCAGAAACAAACTTCAAAACCCCTATAAAGTAGATAAATTCTTGGCCAGTTTCAAATTTGGAAGGTATTTAAGCATGTCTGTCAGTCTGTCTGTCTGCCCAACTGCGTAGTAGCTGTGATAACGATTCTACACACCTACAACAACGCCAACATGTTTATCCGACAACAACCTTTACTGCGAAAATGAGAAAACCAGCCACGCCTACTTCATATTATAGAGCATGAAAATTTAGTTCTTTTATTCTTTTTTTGTCTTCCTCAGGATAACGTTGTTGGGTATAAAGGATTCGATCACGACCGAGTATAATTTTCTAACTTGTTTTTTTTTTTGTATTTTTGCAAGCAGACCTTTGCTTTGAACCCTGAAGTCTGTACCTTACAAACTTGAATTGATGGGAGGATCAAGGATAGTCTTTGTAATAGTTATTTAAAAGATTAGTAGATAGACCTCATCAAAAATTTTCAAAATGTTATATGTTATATCAGGCATTTTTTTCAAAGCCCGAAAATTGGAATAATTCAAATCGTACCTAATCTTATGGGTAATTAATCATATCCGATATATGGGATTAATATTGATAAACGCATAGGAACGCCCATTAATGTGCATAGCGGAATAAATTTTGTATTTTTATATTGAATGACTCTGTCTGTCTGTCAATCAGCTTGTCTGTTCGTCTGTACTTCGCGCTTTAGAATAGTTAAGGCTCCGAAAAGATCGTAGTTTTCAAGGCATTTCATATTGAAAGCAAAGGGCGTTAATAAATTTTTTTTCTACATATATTAAGGATTTAATAAGCGAAATGTTAAACATTCACGATGTCAAAATTCGCATATTCATGTTATTAATAAAACAATCGATAAACTGATTAACAAATAAATGAAAACATTATAGTCCACCATTAACATCCATCTAACCATCCGTTTAATACAATTATTTAAATAAAAACTTTTCAAAAAATGGGAAGTGATCGAAGTAAGTAAGCCCCTGGACAGAACACGTCGATAAAACGTATTTCATAAAAATAATTCAGATCTGCACTTTAAATAGAACAATACAAGACGGACAGATGGATAGACGGACGGTATTGTATAAGTATAATATTGAATTGATTGGTATAGTAAAAGGTGGATCCATCTCAAGTCTTGCTAGATGTTGTGCACATCCTCACATGCAAATGGTGTAGGGTTGAAATTTAATTTGTTTTGAGACGTTTAAAATTAAAATAAGTATTTTTTTTAACTATGACATTAATTTTAATCGGCTCTTAGCGTTTAATGCGAACGGGATGAGGATAAAATGTAATCAATTAGTTAAATTGATTTTCTCGATTCACGCGACACGATACATCGTTCACACATAATTCTGGTCAGTGCATTAAATTTTCACTTTAAACATATCAGAAATAATTAAGATTTTAAAAGCATTAAAAACAGTTAGCCATTATTAGCAATTGTCTGTATTTTGTTGCTCGTACGTCAGTCGATGGTGCCCCGACTCATAAATCTCATCAATAAATGTGAATAATAGGATGCGTCAAAGTGACTAAGTCAGAGTGAGAGAGAGATCACAAAAGGTTAATTGCTGTAAATAAATTTGTTGATACCGCAGACCAATAATGATGATGATAATGACGACGATAATCTTTAGTCGCCGTTGTATTATTGGCGCTGTCATTATTGCATCATTGAAATCAAGACTCTTTGACAATTTGTTTTTTTTTTTTTTTTTTTTTTTTTTGCTCTTCTTCTTTTGCAGCTGGTACATTAAACATTTATAAATATTATATTAAATATAAATATTTTGAGAGTCATAATATAAAGTTCGAAATGTTATTTTTAAGCGCATTAAATGCATCGCGCGATCTAAATTCATTTTCTAAGATTATCGTTTCACTTGCTGGCTGATTCAGTGAAATACGTCTCTCGGACCATCTTAACTATATATATATATATATATATATATATCTATATCTATGTATATATATATATATATATATATATATATATCTATATCTATGTATATATATATATATATATATATATATATATCTATATCTATGTATATATATATATGTATATATATATATATATATATATCTGTGTATATATATATTCAAAATTCATTCTAAGACGATTATTTAAGCTTGCCATCTTCTTGACAAGAGATGTATTATTTTTAAGGCATCCTTTCCGATATTTTCCTAGGCTCGAACTCAATTCGTTTCTTTGTTCTCTCGCTTCAATCATTTAGTTTCACATAAGAATTTAAAACGCAAGGTAGAATTAGAAGATTTCAAGCACTTTCAAGAATTCAGGCGGTGTCAAGCGGTTGCTTTGCTTTCTCACTTACCGCATAGTAAAGACGAGTTTTTCGAAAGAGCACACACACACACAGTATGTCTTTTTTACCCTACACCGCTTGTGGTACAGTGCATATTAAGTTAATGCGGACGTATGCAAAACGCAGAAGGACGTAAGATAGACCCGCCTTTTATTGATTACATCAAAAGATGATTTCGTGTAAATTGGCGGTTAGCCATTGAAAATGTTTCGGACCAGTTCACTTTTCCGACCGCTCCCCACACAATAACAGCCCGTTCTCAAAAGTCGTTATACGGAAAATATTTGTAGTTTTCAAAATTTCGCGGGAAACTTGGGCCGGCTGGGTTAATTTCTGAACTCCCTCTCACATAGTGAAAAAGATATACTTTCCGATGCTTTATGATGAGAATTATAATAATTTGGGTCGGCCATTTCGGGCCCCTGTTGTTTTTTTCGATGCTACCCTAATAAGGATTTTCACGAAAATTGATCCGCTTTATAGGGCAGAAAAGTCTAAGTTTTCTCTCTCTGAACTCTAGAAAATTTCGACAATCTACGTATATTTTTGGATCCTGCCCTATGTAAGGATTACTACTTACTACTTAAGTACTACAAAGGGTTGCGCTTTGGGCCCACTTCCCCCATAAATACGTACTTGAAAACGATGCCTTTATATGGAAACAAAATATAATTTTTGTATTCTATAATAAAAATTAGAATTGTGTTAGGCAATGTCGTGTAGGGTATTTAAAGGTCGGCTTTACTCGACTATAATGTTTTTAATTATTTTTAAAGCTAAGATTTGTCAGTTCATTTCCTTTGCTTCAGGTAAACAATATTTAGAGAGAAACCATAAGTTTGTAGTTTCTGAGTATCTCCAGAACTTGAGAGATTAGGAGATTTTTCACTTACTCATCTCTAAATCGAAGCGATTTCCCTAAAGCATCAGCCACTGATCGATCGAGGCAATCGATCCTGATTGTATGCTGTGTAGTGTAAATAAAATTGATGTGAAAAAAAAAAACAAAAAAAAACTAAATCAATAATTTCGCTTATGTTGTTGCTATTTACCAGGCAAAAGAAAACAAACCTAAACTAAACTGTAAACGATTTTGTAATGGCATTTGGTGGTGCATTTTTTTGTGTGTTGTTTTTCTTTTTCGCTGTTTATACAGCTTGAAGGTGATTTTGCAATATAAAGATTTTTTCCCATTTTTTTCTAATTTTTTTTTTTTTTTTTTTTAACTTTGTTTGATTTGGTTTTGATGAAATTTTCAAAATTGGCCTTAAAGTCATAACAAGATATGTTTGCCTGAATGTCCATTGCATTGGATTGTCTGTCAGTGTAGGTAAGTGCATGTGGCTATATGCATATGTATGTGTTTTTGGGCAATTTGCAGTATTTTTTATTTTTACTTTTTATCGCATTTTTTGTATGTTGTTGCGGTTGTTGTTTCTTATTGAGGAAAATGTAATTTATTGAGTCCCTCGCTCTTTGGTGATGGCCGAGGTGACGGTGACGGTGACGGTGAGGGTGGTGGTTGTGGTGGTGGTGGTGTTGGTGGTGTTTGTGGCCATTGTTTAGGTGGGTGGTTGATTTATGGCCTTTAATGGTTATATCTAAAATATTTCTTATTTTCCACTATTTGGTAATCGGAAAACCTATCATTAAAATCATATATTTTTGTTGTTGGACCGTTTTTTTTTTTTTTTTTTTTTTTTTTTTTTTTTTTTTTTTTTTT
>KK502409.1:440681-476136 GCA_000688735.1 Glossina austeni
TGTAGAAAAAAAACTACATTTTTGTTCTCTATAGCATTTGTTGGGCGTGGCTGATTTTTTGGCAGTTTTTATACAATAATTTTGAAAATTTTATCGCATGCCTTTTGTGGTTTATGATTAATTAACAAAAAAAGTAAACCTGAAGGCAGAGAAGCTTCTCAACCGATCGTCTATCGCCAACAGGTCGTTAAACCGATTTGATTTGCTTTGAATATTAAGCGGAATTGTATAGGATAGGCCGTTAGCTAAAGAGATGGGCAGACAGACTGAGGGACGGACATCTCTATATCGCTTTGAGATTTCATACTAACCAAAAATATTTATGTAATATGTAGGATAGTTCAAGCCACGCCTTCAACTGGAACGATTTAGAATTTCATACTGATTAAGAATATTTACGTACGACGTAATAACTCTTCTAAAGCTTCTTTCTCTCCGTGCTGGAAACACGCACAAATACAAAGTATACACCTTCAACCTCACGATGTTGAACTTAAAAACAGAAATTAAAACGTTATATAGCCGTGCAAAGCCGACTATTAAATATACTGATCTGCTATGTCTAATAAAATTTTTTACTTGGCTTCGTCATAGATCGGACAAACAAACATTTATTTCAAAGATGCGGTTACTTTCCACGACAACTCTTATGTAGAGAGCGGTCCACAATTATACCCGTGCCTCGTACCGCCTATCTAAACTGATCTTAACGAACTTAAATAGTAATTCGCTTCTATTGAGTATCAATTTTCCTGATAAAATATCAAAGATTGAAAAATGTTGGCATGTAAAGGCTTAAGACTATATGGAAGGCGTAGGGGTTCCAAGCATATTCCTATTCCCACCAACGACATACAACGACTTTTTAACGACAGATCACGATGTGAGGTGGTTTAGTGCGAACAGTCCAATGCGAAGTGTTGCGCCTTGAGCGAAAAATTCGACGATGATGGGTAATATTATTAGAGGCTAAGAAATAGATGTTAACTTGAATTTATTACAAAGTCGCTGGTAAATTTAAAAATAACAGGTTCCCCTATTAGATTCAGAAAATTAGTTTGTGTGGATTGGTTAACATACATTCTCGCCGCAAGTTGGTTGAGCATTAAAAAAGAAAAAAACTGGGAGGATTACAGGAAGACATTCGGCAATCGAGTGGGCTCGAGGATCTCGACTAACAACTAAATGTTCGCGGCTTTAAACCTCAAGTGCGGTAAAGAACCTTAGCTGTTAGTGCTTTAAGACTTTAATCTTGGAACTTATTTCGCTGGCTGCAATAACAATAATAACTATGGACTAAATGATAGGCCCACTGCTGATGATTTGCAGTGAAGACGTCTAAGCATGTGCGAAAATGTTTATTACATTTTCGATTTGTTGTTGGAGGACCACTTATTCACTTAGTTAGTGTTGCAGGCATCTCACTTGAACCAGTCCCTGAATCAATCTAAATCAAAATCAATTAGTTACGAAAAAGACTTACGGGCAAGTAAATGTCCTATTACCAGGTTACCTGTAATTCCGAATCGCGAAATGCGAAATCGTAAATCTTACAATTGCTCCATTTTTTGCGTTTCACGCATACGCATATACGCCATTAGCAGAGAAGAACGAATTCGAATTTTTTAAAAATCAAATTTAGATTCGTTTTCCTTATTCCTATTAAGGATCATATGCTACATCACGTTTTGCTATGTAATTTTTAAAAAAAAGTTTATAAAAAAAAATCTTTTCACATATACATGCTATTGATAAAGATAAAAATCGACGCAATTTTCTACTTCGGCTAAGACGAATTTTTTATTAAAAGGATTTGACGTCAGAAGGCTTTTCGCATTTTGTTTTTCCATCATTTCAAAGATATTTTATTGTAAAAACCGATTTACACGCGATGTTTACAAAACTCCCTTACCTTAAGGGGGTGGTGGACTGCTATAACAGCCTTAAAAAAGGGTTTTTTCGGCAACTTTTACTGGATGGAAAGAAAAGTAGGAAAAGTTTATTAAAAAAAAAAAAATCCTGAAATTTCATAGAAAACATATTTTTTGCGGGTCATTAATATTTTCCAACGTATTCTAGACGCTTCAAAGCATCTATTAAGCAAAGAAAAAAAAAAAAAAACCGATTTGTTGAAAAATTTATAATGATCAATATATGGGTATATAGTGGGCTTCCATATCTAACCTGATAGCCTGATGCTAATTTTATAACAGAGATACGTTAAGTTAGTTGATAAATTTCAAAGACTGAAGATGATGTTTGATTGCTCGGCTACAGAGCGAGCAGAATGGCTTGACGACTTTACTGACTACTCTGACTGAAATTGTGAAGTGGAAATGAAAGATACCCTTGAGTCACTTGAAATGAAACATTCGATTCAAGAAGTGAAATATATTTAAAAAATAAAAAATAAAAAATAAAAAATTAAAAAAAAAACATTGATAATAATTTAAATTTACGTTGATAAGGTTAAGACAGCCTCTCAACTAGTGTGCTAATCGCATGATTAATACTTTCTTCATATTGCTTGTATTGTATTATTATTTTTTATTTTTGGTGCAATTAATTATTACCAAATTTGAAATGTTTGTCTTAACTGTGTACATGAATGATTAAATAACTTTGTCCATAAATGAGCATTATTAACACACTTGAGAGTTTTGATCTCCCATCGTTGTGTTCACAATTCAATGGAAATGTTTTGAGAAAAAAACAGCAAAAAAGGCAAAAAAAGCAAATAAATAAATAAATAAATAAATAAATGAATGAAATATTAATGTATAAACGAAATAAAGCAAAAAAAAAAGAAAAAAAAATAAAAAAAACAACTTGAATTCACTTAAACAACAATTTATTATCAATTTACTGTTAGGTTGTTAACGAAGTGGGGGAATTGTGGGAGTAGCGCTCGTTATTTTGAGTAGCTCCATCATGTAAGACATAACACGAGAAAGACGGCTGACAAGGCATTCACAGATAGACATAATAGTTATTGTTTAAATATTTCAACTTGAAAGTATTTCTGACTCGGTTTAACAATAATATTTTCTTCTTATTTCGCAGTTATTACTTAACATTATTTTAATAATAAATCATAAATATAAATATGTGTGAACGCGTACATACGCACACATACAGACAGATAGATAGATAGATAGATAGATAGATAGATAGATAGACAGACAGACAGACAGACAGACAGACAGACGGACAGGCAGGCAGGCAGACACACACACACACACACACATGCGCGCATACATACATACATACATACATACATACATACATACATACATACATACATACATACATACATACATACATACATACATACATACATACATACACATACATTGATACATACATTGATACATACATACATACACATACATACATACATACATTGATACATACATATATACAAACATATCCATACGTGTGCTTGTATCCAAGCACATGCACTACACAACGTCAATTTTAACGGTAATTCTTTTATGCCTTCTAGTAAAACATCTGTACGCGTCTGTGTTGTCTGTATGTGTGCATTTAAGCAACCAAGGCTCCCTCCCCACTCAACATATATTTGGTTTACGATAGAAATTAGATCAACTATTTATTCATATAATACATGCATGCTTGCACGCATACATGCATGCATGCATGCACGCATACACGAATACATATGTATTTAAGCACATATATGCAAATAATAGTTGTTGCTGCATTTGCTTATTCATGTATTTATTTATTTATTTAGCTAAACGAACGAATGCCATATGTATGCTCACATGCTTTCAGTTGAAATTGTTGTTATTCTAATTTTTTTTGTTGTTGTTGTTGTTGTTGTGTGCAGACATATATTTTATGTTAGGCTTTGCATTGTGTCGGTTATATTTTCTTAATTTTGTATTAATTTTTACTTTTTTTTTTTTTTAAATCGAATTTTTTAATTTCTATTTTCATAGAATATTTAATTTTTTAATAATCATTTCTAACAATAGTAACAATCTTTCAGTTAATTGTCCATCGTTAGCTATGCTTTAGCTTTACTTGTCTACCTGTTTGCTTGCCTACTTATCTACGTATCTGTTTATCTGTTTGTCTCGTCTGGTTTTGTGTTTTATATTTCATATATATATATATATATATACCTATTATCGTTGTTATTGTTATTATTGTAAGTAAGTTTTGCATTTTATGGTTTCTTATAATTATGGGAAAAATTAATAAAATAGCATAAATAGTGTATTTATTTAATTCGTTATATCGTTAGGATAAGTAAATGATAAAAAGATAAAACTGAAATTAATAGATTACTGCGATCAAAAAGTATTAGAACTTTTCCATTCAAATTGCCGGAACTTATGCAAAGGATCGGCCAGAGGGTTACATTTATTTATTTTTTATTCCGAAATCTGTTTCTGAATTTTATTTTAATATTCTGAGCAATTTACGAGTTTGTTGTACTTTCACCTGACATGTGCGTTTTTATTCGATTTTCAAGATGAGTGCAAACGTTCAGCGAAGAAGTTGCCCCAAGTTTTGCTGAAAAAGCTTTTATTCACTTTTCTTGTGCACGATAATCTTCAGAGCGAATGTCTTGTGATTGATAAAAATTAGTCAAAGAAGATGATGAATGTCTTGTGATCGCGACCAGTCATCGCGAGGATTTTGTGCTCAGAAATTATCGCTTGACAATTAATTTGATTTTGCCGACATGCCGCAAATAGCATTCGATGCGGCACACGATTGATTTTGAAAGATTGTTTGGGCTCCGAAAGTGCTTAGCTTAAATACAATGATTCGTAGAACGAACGAATCGAAAGAGTGCAATTTTTGTACATGAAAGCGAGCGAAAATTATCTCACTAATTATTGAAGACATTTGCTTGAAACGATATAATCATTAAATGATTAAAAAAAATTGCTTCTCAAATTATTTTTTGTCACTTTCGTGCGATCAAAGCCAAAAGTGTTGAATTGATCGCTTAATCGATTAATCAGATATCTGAATATGCTCGAAATGATGCGCTTTCAGCTTAGATAATAAATTTTTCGTTAATTAATATCTCAGCTAAGTTCGGGAATAATTTTAATCGTACCACTACGCGTTTGTCGGTCATGCCCGCGACCGACTTTATAAATAAAATTTAGTATATAAATATGGCTTCTAGTTAAAGTGAAAGTGCAGCCAAGTGCTACGAAAAATTTTATATTAAATATCGACAATATATAATATGCAACAAGCGATATGTCGCTCTGTCCGGCAATCAAGTCACGTATACAAGCCCTTGGGGGAAGTAGGAGATCAAACCCTATTTTTGTTTCTTTTTCTCCTGTCGGTTTATCTATGCATTCCCAGATGCCGATTTACAAATTCTGTTATTTTCTCCCTTCTTTGCTTTCTTCAGCAAAATCCTCTTTCCCATCTAATCTCTAGAGGACTAAGTTTTATTGATCGTCCTTTTAATGTACGAGTTTATTTTATAAAAATAATACCAGAAAAATAATAAGTCCTGGTCGGTTTTTTATTTCCTTATATATATATTCATCTATACATACATACATACATACATTGGAAAAATCGCTTATATTAAGAATTTTATCCATAAGTTTTGTTATCCTCTTGAAGGAGCTTTCATTTTTAAACGCTAACCCTTTGTTGATACACATTTGTCAATCCTTCCATATTTGGTGGCCTTGATTCTAGCAAAATAGAGAATGAGAATGAGAATGCAACCAAATCTGATGATTATGTCGAGTGGGGCAAATATTTTCTACGTACTCTTGATTGGCGTTGCTGCTCATATTGACTCGTTGCCGTAAACGTAGATTTATTTATCGTATTTGTGTGCCCGTTTAGATCGGTATCGGATCAACTCATCAACAAAATTGATCAAATTCGCTGTCGATGGTAGCCTTGAGAACTGATAGCAACTTATAGTCCACCATAACGCTCTAAATCGTTCTGATCCCACCAAACGTGTACAATTATTTTTTTTCCCGAAATGTTTTGATTTCACTCTGAATTTGCGAAATAAATCCATTTTCTTCTGCCTGCGACTAACGCGATATAATGAAACCGCGACTTGCTCTCATATCCTCGATGCAATATTTCTTGTGATGTTTTCGTCCCTCTATGTGCCTTCCGGTCATTTTTCATTTAGCAAACCTACCTATGATCTTATTATTATACTCTAGACCAGTTGTGGTACAGTCCATCTGTCCATCTCGCATTCTTATGCTATTTTAAAAAAATTTGGCATATTAATCTCTCTCCCTCTTTTGGCCCAAGGACGAACGCTATTGAGAATGGCTCGGATCGCATCACTTTTCGATCGGATGGGGAATTTTGTTTTCGAAGATTCGGAAATGACTGTTTGTATGGATGGTGGAAAGCTCAAATCTTTAATATTTCATGATGAGAATTTATCCGAAATAGAAATAGAAAGACATGAAAGTTAATTGGAGTAAATGTGAACCCCGTAGATCTATTTTTTGGATGGCATTTCCTAAAGGAGATCGAACGGACAGTAAGCCCTTTAGTGAAAAGATTTAACTTTTAATGTTATATGATGATGAGCTTAAAAAAAAAAAAAGTGTTTTTCTGTTTTATTAATGATTTTCTTGGGATGGAAAGAAAGATTAGCGAAGAGTTTCGAGAAGTAAATATTCTTAAGTAAATATTGAATTATTTGAAGCCATAAGAAATTGTATCATTCTTTACTTCATATCAAGCTTTTGATTTATTCGCAGAGACCTGATGTACCGAGACCCCGTTTAATCGTTCTAAGCCTCGTGTCGCCGTAAAAGCAATCTGAACGAAACTAAACTATCGTATCGTATCGACACTTGCTGGCGGATTAAAGAACTTGGAGATGAACAGTCAAACTATTTGCCTTCAACTTTTTGTCAAAATTTTATTTTGTCCCAGTCATTCGTTTCCGATTTCATATTCTTAGACGCTTCCCCCATATTCCCATCAATAAATAGCAAGAAAATTTTTGCAAAATTTTTACATTCGTCTCCCGCCTTATTTAAAAGAACCAGCGGCAATTAAATATTGAAGAAATAAAATTCAAGTATTGTAGGCGTGTTTACGGTCAGATCAAAGATATCTTAAAATGTAATCCGTTGAATTGATTGAATTCATAATCCAATGTACGAAGTGATACCCTTTTAACTTTTAATTCAGAACTGCGGATAGAGCTGATAGTGAGTGGACGTAGGAACAGACGTACTGAAATTGGTCGAAAATCTCATGCTAATAAGGATCTCATGCTAATATGCAATAGTGTTCGTGCACACAGTGTTTTTCATATCGCTAAAAATTCAATTGATAAAATTAATTAAAAATAGTAATATTTTATATGAATTTGTTGTTGTTTTATTTATGCGCTCAAGTCAATTTTTGGAATAAGAAGAAATCGTGAACTCTTAATGAAAAGTTTTGATATTTAATTTCTTCTTTCTATTCGAGTGTTTGTGAAAGTTTTAACTACCAAAAGTATTTGAATGCATTCGTACGGAGTCACGAATCGTCCAAGAATGTACTGAAACACTAAACACAGGTACATATCGCGTATGTTACACATATTTCTATGCTTCATAAACAGACTGATAAATTTAATATACTCTCTCCGGCTGATGGTTATGAAAACTGAAACTAAACATGTTTTCACGTTTGCTAGTTTACACCATCACCAACAACTATGTACACTTATTGCCATAATGGATGGATGATTGCCTTGTAAATGGTATTGTGCTCATCATAAATAGTAATTGTTTCATGTAATAAAAATTGTTTTCTATATGTATGTATGTATGTATGTATGCATGCATGCATCTAAGGAAAAAAATAAATAAATAAATAAAAAAAGAAAGAGAGCGAGAAAGAGAGCGAGAGAGATAGAAAAAGACAAAAACAAAAGAAGTATGCTTTTGCAAGTGCATGTGTACGAACACAAAAAAAAAGAAAAAGAGATGAAAGCCAAAACTAAAACCAGTCATTTTAGCGAATAAACATCAAAATGACAGCCGAAGATCGTTATACTCAAGGACTTAACCAAAACTATCGGAGCGACCGACAGACCGACAGACAGAACGAGCATTTGATATAACCTGAATGACTGTGATATGCCAAGAAAGACCTGTAGCCTCAGATCAACTTGTCAATAAAGTCTTGTCTTTTTACACATGCCTGCCTGACCGTCCGCTATGCATGCATGCATGCTTGCGCACACACACACACACACACACACACACACACACACACATACACACAAGCACAGACGGACAGACAGACAGACAGAAAAAGACACACATAAGCATGCACACGCATGCATGTATATCTAGCTTTAGGAACAAACGCGTGCTATGCTATGCTATATTTTTCTATAGGTATTTATTGCCTATACGTAGATGTAAAGCATATAATGCTGTTGCTACCTGGTTGAATGGCACTCAAGTAAATGATCTTGATTGAAGTGCGTGCCTGTTGATGCAACATAATGATAATGATAATAATAATAATAATCATAATAATAATGACAGTGATGATGATGATGCTCTTGATAATAATGACGATGATGATGATAATGATGTTCTTTCTCCTCTTTTTAATATGTTATTAATAACTATTTTTGTTGTTATATTATGCATGTGCTTATGTGTATGCTTAAATGACGTGATTTGTAAAATGTATTTACGAATATTTCCTTATCTTAAAATGTTTCCCTATCGTTAGATGGGTATCTAGCATTTGATATTTCAGAGCATTAAAGTATTCTTAGAGCAACTTTCAGAGCAGGTGTGTATTACATTACATTCATTACGATATAGATGAGTTAGATGATTGTTACATAGCTTTGTGACATCACATCAATTCCTTATTTCCATTTATTTTCCATGCCCAACCGATGTCACGATTATTGAACGATAATTTGAAACGTTTGCCTAGACAGTCGAAATAGACCGTAAGAAGTTTTGCTGCTGCTCCAGAGAAAGCGTAGGTGCTCAGAGGATCCATTTTTACAATAAAGAAAACCTCTTCAAACTTATGCTGCATCCTCTCGACAAAAAAAAAAAAAAAAAAAAGAAAAAAAAAAACAATAGAGCGGCCCTCTATAGATGTTAGTGGCTCTTTGCTTTGCATGTGTGCAAAGAGCGTATGAGTTTTGGGTTAGTTTTGATAAACCGGGGTATTCAGTCTGTTGTTTATTCGATGATGTTCATCTGTCTGCCTGGTAGAGTCAATTTCCAAATTTTGGCACATTGCTGCTAAAGAATACGCCAAGATTTACATTTATATGATACTGCAAAATACTGTAATGCGCTTAGAATTTTAGAAAAAATTCTTCAAAAATTAAAACAAAAAAGCATCGATTTCGAATCCGAAACGCTAAGTGAAAGAATATAAACAGAGTCAGCTTAACTTGAATATAAGTCCCAGGTATAAGGGTTGCAGATATTTTTCATTTCGTCGAAACGTTTGCAACGCTCACAGACTCCGAAAACATATACACCCAATTCTCTTTTTACACAATGTTTTTTACACGAATTTGATTTAATACGAGTTCAAAAGAAAAGAAAATTCTTTTTTTTACACGAATTATTTTGTTTTAACACGATTTTTAATTTAATTTTATTATTTTAACTTCTTTTATATTTCAGAATTTCAGATACAATTCCCTTTTTCCAAAGTAAAAGTTATTTTTTATAAAATATTTAATGAATTAAAATGTGTAAGCACGAAATAAATTAAATGAACTCTAATAAGAACTTTTTAATATTGTTTACACCTAATTCTCTTTTTACACGAACTTTTTTACACGTTTTTTTTTACACGAATTTTTTTACACGTATTTTTTGGGAACGTATCTATTGTGTAAAAAGAGAATTAGATGTAAACAATTATTACAAATTTCCGCTTCTCTAAGATAGGGTTCGTATCACTAGATCGTGGATATTATTTTCAAGAGAAATCCACTTCAGAATTCTTTTAACTCTAACTAAGTCTCTTCATTTACAATCTATTCTTTAAGGTTAGGATTATTTACATTGACAATACTCTGGCAATACTGTCGACTTCTCAACACAACTATTATTATTCTTTATTTGAATGTTCTCTTACGACTCAATGTTCTCGTATCACTAGAAATGCCTTCCGCAAATCGTCTACTTATATATATTTTTGCAAGCATATTACGATCACCTAACATCATGGCTTCATTTTTAATCCGTTAACCTGTTTTTCTGCTAATCGTTTTCCTCGGCCGGCAGGCGTGCATGTGCACCTGGGTTTTTCCCGGTCTATTTTCCTGCTAATCTTTTTCGTCGGCCGGCAGCTGCGTGACGCGCCGCGAATATTCACGAGGGAATTTATTACTTACGAAAATCAATTAGTTAGCAATAACTGGATTTGGGATTTTCGTAACAATGTATATCTATATATATATATATATATATAGGTTCTTGGTCAGTATCAAATTATCGATATCGTGTAATCCCGAGCGCAATTTTATCGTTTGGGTTTGTTGTCCTCGATTACCGAGTCGATATGAACTACGCATTTTTCTTCCTATCGAGCGATAAGTTTCTGGATCATAAACCAAATAATTATTTTCGATGCCCTCATCCGCTGGCTGGTCATAAAGTGAAAGGTTATTTACAAAATATCAAAGACAAAGACGGCAAACAAAAAAGATGCAAAGGGGAATTGAAGGGTTCTTAAGAAATTATCTATCAAGTAGAAGTAGTGAGAAGGTGAGGGGAAATAAAAATCTTTTTAAACATTGAAAGGAACTTACAAACTATACAAACTTACTCTTGTGATGATAAGGTAAACTCTTACCCCCCCCCCCCCCCCGTCACTTAATACACCCCCGTTGGGATGTTTGTTTGATTTTTGTTCACACGAATTCGCTTGAAGTAAGAGGAAAATGACGGAAGCCATTGTTTCTCGTTAAATGAAACGAAATTTGCTTTTGTTGCTTACTTAAGTTTTTAAGTTTTTTTAATGCACTTCGTCGCCTCATTTATTATTATCGCGTGTTGTTTATTTACTTCGTTTGCTTAGTTTACTTTACTTTACTTTCTTGTTGTTCTTTGTATTCATTTGCAACATCATTGTTTGCGATGCACACTCTAATGATGCGAAAAAGATTTTGTCGTTCCGCCGATTGAAATATTTTTGTCGATTAGATAGCAATTAGACAGCGAGTTGTATGTTAGTTTGATGTTTTATCGAGCTCGCACTCGATATCGAGAACAATAACTTCATTCAAGCATGTATGTATGTCTTACCGCCTGTCTAATGACCGTCTCTCCGTCTGTGTAATGCCTAAATGTAGTCCCCCTACAGGTACTGTACAGTTGGACAGACGAACAGACGCATGTGTCTGTAGTGGATTTCGAATTTGAATCTAGCCAAGAATTTATACCCACTGCGATGTTTTTGTAGCTTGCTTGTGCCCGCTATAAAAGCATTGCAAAAAAAAAAAAAAAAAATATATATATATATATATATATATATATTTTGACACACTACAATATTGGGTCCAAGTACATAATTTCGCCCGTTTTTCTACGAGTAGAACAACATCACTCTTTCAAATTCTTCTAAATTTGTTAACGTTGATCTGTTGCTCATGTTCATGGGTAATGAGCAAAAAAAAACATTTTTTTACTCTCTTTGAAAAACCGAGTTTTTTTTCCGTTTACGTGGTATGGCAAATGTGTCCTTCAACCGATTTGGGCCATTTTCAATAGAAACCTGAGCGCGCGCGAACTTCTGGTATGTTTCTGTCAAATTTGAAACCGATAGCTTTATTTTTGCGGCCAAGAGAATGTCTCAACAGACGGACGGAGAGACGGGGTCTCTGAAGCTTCCTTCTGGGCGTTTTGAGACAATAAATATACCCCTCATCCTTCTCGTTTCTCTCGTTTAAGTCCTTTTTTTTTTTTAGGATCAAGATGACAGGCGTATAAAGATTCGGTCATAATTGCAAAGAACTTTTTTTTAGCTTTGTTTTCTTGCATCACTTTTAGAGTCCAACGGTATGTTAGGTTTGTGCGACGCCCAAAAGGACTTGAGGTAGATCCATTGTTTATCATACTAATCGATTCAGAATCACGTTCTGCTTGTCTGTCTGTCCGTGCGTCTAGCGATCTGATATTCTTGTGTTCAACCTATAGATAGATTGCAATTTTTCAAATATTTCAATGAAATTGAATACACCGGCGTGTTTTGACACAAGGAGGACTATTGTTGCAAAACGTACCGAAGCACGGTTTCGATCAGTTTCCATATAACGCATTATTTTCATTTTCATAATACGAATAACCCTATGTAGAGTGTTTAATGTCGCCAATAACAACAAGTTTTTGCTTGTTCTTGCTTTAAATGCGGATTCGTGCTGGTTTCCTATTCTTTTCTTCTCTTCTTCTTGTTGTTAAGGGGCCATAATGGATACAGTTGCATGTAAAAGATGGACACACATATGATGTAAGAATTTTTTCGATCCTCCAAATTAAACTAAAACGAGGCAATTATTCGAACTCAGTTTTGCGCGATTCTTCACCAGTATAGACGTTATGCTCTAAATTGTAATATCAACTGGATTAATAGGTTTCCGGCAAGCAATACATTTCGAGATCTTCCTGCATCTATAATCTGATGCCAATTATGATTCACTTTAATTAATCTTCGTCAGCTGTTCTCCTTGTTACCTGTTTAGTGTAACAGATGCATGCCTAGAAACCTCTGAAAAATCCGGTATTTCATCTTTAGGTGATGCTATCCCTTAGAACGATTTGCTCACATTACGTAGACAGTAGTTTGATGAACGATTTTTTGTAAATCTTACAGCAAGCATCGACATTGACAACGGGTCGATCATATAAGGCTGTGAAATTATATTTAAATATAACTAGCAAAGACACAAACCAAATTTTTTTTTACAGAGCTCTGTTAAGTACTTATGCAAGTACTTATATCGATAACTTGCACATCGTTCGAAAGGCTATTAACACATTGTCGACCGCACAAATTGCACCTCAATATATGCTACCCACCGGGCATTTTTTATGTCTGATAACTAGTGAAGTTCTCAAAAGTTAAGAATTGTGATCTCAACGTCCTAGAATACACCCCCTTATCCTTAGTTCAAAGCCAGAACAGAAGTCTACAATCTTTCTGAGTGCCACCGCAACTTACTTGAATATCGGTGACGGATGAACCAAAAGTCATTAAAACGGCTGGATAAACCGGCTAAGCATACGTAACTTGCTTGTAAGCTTATCTTCGAGCCGATCACTTATTTGCTTTCGCAGCGCAGCACATAAGGGAGTTACAAAAGTTTTTGCATATTTCCGAACTGCAACGGCCAACTCACGAATAACATTCGGCCTAACCTACTGCGACCTGTATATAAAGTAATATTTGGGAAACTTCCTAAATGGTTTCGAGATGACCGTTAAAATATATGTGACGACTTGTATTTGATGGCTTTTAAAGATTGCTTTGTCAAAAGAGACACAAAGCAAGCACGCAAGAAGCTTTAAGTTAAATGTATTAGAAATAAAAAAACTTAAAGCGATCTATGGATATACTGGCCCATAGATTTGACTTATTGTCGACTGCAATATGAAAGTTTACTGATTACATAATTCTTCTCTTAACATTTCTATACACATAAGAACAAGCTTAACACATTGCCGACCGCACAAATTGCACCTCCGGGCATTTTTGCATGCCCACCGGGCATTTTTTATGTCTGATAACTAGTGAAGTTCTCAAATATATGTAAACAAGAGCTACGTATTTATAAACATTGAAAGAAATAAAATAGTAAAATAGTGTTAATAGAATTAATTAATATTTATTTATTTTCATTCAAGTGACAAAATCAAGTTTGTAAAATTTAATATTTGTTCAGAGTATGATATCGTTGGAAACATTTAAGTTCATGTAGCGGTACTCCATAGCTTTTGCAAGTATATCGAGTATATCCTGTTTTTTTATGCGCAGAACAGGCTTTACATTGTCTGTGGGGATATTTTCTCTTGCCGCCAGTAACAATTTGAATAAGTGTTTATTCATATCCATGGAAAGTCTATCTGGTGGATCAATTCTGGGCGACTGTTTTGTTCTTTCCTTACTTCCTTACTTGTTGAAGGCTCTTCTTCCATGTTGTCCAGATTTTGCGTTTCTTTTTCCTCTATTAGTTGTATTGCAATTTTGAGTAAAAATTTTTTATAGTCTATTCTCGTATCGAAGAGAAGCGGGCATCAAATTATATACACAAAATATAAATTGTTAAACGGGGAGATTTCCCCGATCGATCGTGCACCGACATTTTAAAAAATTGCGGGATTTCCCCGATCGGTCGGCAATGTGTTAATAGAGGATTCATCTTGTCTTAGTTATATTTTTTTACCGGACATGGTTTGCCCACAGTGACCTATCAAAATTTGCTTATATTTTAGCCTATGGCAATTTTCAAAGTCCCATAAAAAAATTCTCCGAGCAAAACTTAATATAACCTACACATCGTTGAAAAGGCTATTAATAGAGGATTCCCACCCTGCTCTAGTTTCATTTATTCACAGGACATGGTTTGCCCACAGTAGCTAAGCAAACTTTCGCTTTATCCACCTCATTTATGACATTAGTGTAAAAATACTGACTTTACAAATATTAATTAATTTACATAAATACATGTTTTGTTTATTATATTTTGTTGTAAAAAAATTTTCCAAAATTTTTATTTTAACTGAGTTTTGACTTAAATCCCTCCGATACTTCTTTTTATAGCATTCTGTTAAGGGCTTAACAGAGCTTTGTAAAAAAATTGTTGGTTTGTGTCTTTGCTAGTTATATTTAAATATAACTTCACACCCTTCGACCATGTCATGTCAGATGTGTGTTTGTTAGAAATACTTGCAACGCTTAGAGACCTCAGCAAATTGGTCGAAAACGTCGCGCTCAGTACGAACCCTTCTGACGTTTAGTTTTTGTTTTTCACTTTCTTTTTACTCGCGATGGACGATAACATGCAAGGCGTGCTATTGTATGCCTGAAAAGTTTGTCAAACAGTTGTCATAGAATTAAGTCTAGGTTTTGAAAATATTGAAGACGTCTTTAGGATGGATTAGTCACGTGTACCGTTATCACGATTTACAAAATGGAGAACCATCGGCAGAAAGGCCGAGAAAACATCGATAATCGATAAATTCAGGCGAAACTAAATTCAGGTAATGGGAATAATGCATAACGACGACGATTATTATCGTTGTGTTTATTGTGAGTTGGTATGAGACGACGAGTTGGTAGAAGAAGAGAAGGGAACACCATGGTGAATATTTCGTCTTACTGAATATGATAGACATTGAATGTCGCAAACATATGCTATTCTCCACGCACAACTTCCTGGTTGACTTGATTTCAAAGCGAGACCACAAAGCATTTTCCAGCAAGTGGCAAAAGCGGATAGTGGGTAATAGAGTGCATAAAAGGGTAGAATAAATATTTATGAGGAAAATCCATATTTGCTGCTCATTATTATATCCATCCCCGAAGGATGAGACGTAGACTCATTCTCTCAAAACGTTTGCAACGCCCAGAAGGGAGCATCGGAGACCCCACAAAGTATATATCTTCTTGATCAGCATTCAATTCTAAATCGATTTAAACATGTCTGTCTGTCTTTCTGTCCGTCTGACCATCGGTCCATCTGTATAACGTCTGTTGTAAACATTCTTCTGGCCACAAAAGTGAAGCGAACGAATTCAAATTTTCCAAAAACATTGGAATTTCTTGCACGCAGGTTGGTATTGAGAATGGGCCAAATCGGTCCAAATACACGTCCACAGTACCACGTAAACTGAGAGCATTTCTGTTTTTCAAAGGGAATGAAAAATTGGTTTTTTGCCCATTATTTATAAACTGCAGCAAATCAATATACAAAAATTTGAACGCATATTCTATGGGCGATTCTATAGCATTTGAACACAAAAATGCAAAAAATTGACCACGCCTACCCAATATTATAGTATATCAGAATTTAATTATTTTTTCAATAGCTCTGTAACGCGCACAAACAAGCTTAAAAAACCCCATAGAGTACACAAACGCTTGGCCAATTACAACCCTTGAATGCCCGCCTATTCGTCTATCTGTCCATCTGTCTATTTGCGTAACTGTGTAGTGTTTGTGTTAAAAATTCTCCCATTAGCGTAAATGAAGATATCGCCTAAGAATTTGGAATTGAGGTAAACTTTTCAAAGAGCACGCCTATAACGCCCATATGCCTCTACGACAAAAACTTTTAGTTTGAAAATAGAAGAAATCAATTGCGCCCGCTTCATATTAGAGAGCATGAGAATTTTGTTCTTTTACTTCTTTTGTCTTTTTTTTTGGTGTGAACGGCGATGGGTAGAAAAGATTCGGTCCCGACCGAATTTAATTTCCTTACTTGTTTTTCATTAAACTTACCCAACATATGTTCTTCCTGGGAATGAATAATGAAAATAATTTGGACACGTCTGGCTGTGTACACGAAAATCAGAAAAATCGATCGAAGGATTTATTCACAATTCCCAGAAATTAATTTATGCTTTAAATAATTCAGAAAAGGTTTTATTCGATCGGTTGGGTTACGATGTTCGGTTTTTTTTTTTTTTTTTTTTTTTTTTTTTTTTTTTTTTTTTTTTTTAAATCTGACCTATCACTCAGAGCAAGTCCCCTGTTCGTGTAATACGGTGATGCTTAGCTAGACGAAAGAGAAAGAGATAGGTAGGTAATGGCCGTAAACTAGTCGATACCTTACCGCGTACTGAGCACTCATTACAGCTACGGCTAAAATAAACTACTCTAACACATTTGAGATTTGAACCCGTTAACATTGGTTCGGTAGGCGCGATTCTCACTTACTCGGCTACAGCAGCATTAATGTGCAACTAATTACTTTGCTCAGTAAGCATTTTTATGTGAGCATAAGAATAGCACGAATAGCGGTTCCGCGCGACAGTCTAAACTAAAGAAAAGATGGCATCAAAAAGGATTTGCGACGGAGCGGCCTATAAGAGTTGGGTGTTGAGCTGTTATTTGCCTTAGTCGAGATTTGCTTATTTATTAATTAATTTGTAAAACCAACATATCTTATGTTGGCGTTATAAGTAAAAACGTGAAAGATTTGCATTAGTATTTAAACTTTTCCTACATCATAATTATTTTATTGATATTCAAATGAATTTATCTTAAGTCAATCTATTTTAACTTTATTTAATGTAAAGTAAATTGAATTGAAATCTATTTTTGGTTGTTTTTCTTTTTTGTTATTTTAGAAAAATGTTGATCGTAACCTTACAAATCAACTCGCACGTATGCATGCAATAAGCTTTAATCGCAGTAGCGGTGCCAATTGCACAAACGGCATTGGCAATAATTACAACAACAATAGCGCCAATGGCAGTGGTAGCGGCAGTAGTAAACAAAATCGTCATTCATGGGGTAGCGGTTACAGTTCATCGTCTCTGCATAGCAGTGCAGCTACTTTAGGTATTGGCTCTGGCAAGGATGACTTATGGGCTGCAATACAAACTAATTATAATTACATTATGGACACAAACCTTTTGGATACATGCAAAGAGGCACGTTGTGAAATAGAGGGAGCCACCAGCGTTTTAGATAATCCAATTGATAATTGTTTTAAGGTGAGTGTGGTGCTTGTCTTGGCTAAGAAAATACATTTTTATTATTATTAATATTATTATTGTTGTCTACTTGTAGATGCTGGCTGATAATCAACGTAACGAAGGCTTATTCAATGAAGATCCCAAAGAATTACGTAAATGGTTGCGTGAAATGGAGCATAAGTTGGAAAATGCCCCCACTTTATCGGAGGCCACACTTCTCACTTGTGCTGAATTGCAAAATCATTTAGCTGAACATTCGGTAAGTAATTAAATTTTTTCTTTTCCTTTTTTTTTTTTCCAATTCACAATAGCATTACATGTCACCAAGAAAAGTATTTATTTTGAAAAAAAAAAAAAACGAAACTTAATTTGGATCCTGAACTATTGGCCAACAATGGAATTTAATTTAACAAAATTATGTTTTCAGCTTCCGATAGTGTATTACAATTACTTTGTTAGATATTCGGAACGCATAGAAAGTTAAGCATTTTCAGTTATACGAATTGCTTAAGTTTGGTCGCTCTGCTAAATGAGTTTAATAAGTGGCGAAAAGAGAGGGCAGCCGCACAAGCAATAACGATATACTATGATATTTGTATAATTATGATAAACTAATTTATTTAAAGTGGGTAGTGGGGTAGTGGTACGGCTCACCTTCGCATGCCCTACAGAATTTCGCTTAATGATGTTGTTCGTCTAACGACTTTTCAAAATAAAACAGTATATGGGAAGTGATTAAAAATGCTGTCCGATCCGATCCATACTCAATAGTGTTGTTCTTTCAGCTAGAACACGTGAGTGTACCAACGTCGAGTGAAATATTGGAAAAATGACAACCTGTGGGTGGAACATCATAATACACGACGGACGGTCGGATCGACATGACGCTTTAGAAATTGATTCTAAATCGATTGTTATAATAAAAGATGGGTCTGTCGCAAGTCCTTCCGGGTGTTGCATATATCCGGACAAATTTAGTATGCCCCTTAAAATCACGATGACCGACAATCTTGAATCAAGCATTTATTGTAAACTACTATTTTATTATTAGCGATTTCTTATTGCTTATTGCCGATAACTTGAGGAACTAATTCCATAATTAGTTCTTCAAGTCGATTGTCGATTACGAACGGTATGGATTAACTTATTGGCGAACTTACAATTAATCATTGGCTAAGGGTCTTGTACAAGATGGAAGAACGAAATGTTTTTTTTTTTTAATTTGAGTTAAGCAACTTTGTCCATCAGTGCGTCAACGGCTTACGATCTAAATTATTGGTGAACTAATTATGCCAATTGTCGATTACGAACGGTATGGATTAACTTATTGGCGAGCTTACAATTAATCATTGGCTAAGGGTCTTGTACAAGATGGATTTTGAGTTAAGCAACTTTTTACATCAGTGCGTCAACGGCTTACGATCTAAATGATTGGAATCATTGAGTTTTTTATATGTGTGTTGTGTGTGTGCACGATAGATACCATAGACTTGATTACTGGAAATTCAGGTGCGTAATTGTTTGTCGGCAATATTGTAATCCTGCTTATTAATGGCAGGTAGGACGGATTTGTTTAGACAATTTTTTCACGTATGTTAAGCGGAGAAATCTAGAAACAATTTTCGACTTTGCGACTACGATGCGTAGCTTTAAAAATAAAAAAAATTGTTTTAATTATAAATTTTGCCGACAACAAGCTATCGAGTTAGACATACAGGTGACGCTTAATTGGCTAATTGCTGAAGGCATGAGTTCTCTTGCAAGCCACATCAGATCATTCATTTCTCGTTGACTTTAAAATAAAACATTAATTTTGTTGCTTGTCGACGATTTTGCAAGAATTGTTTGTCGCATGTGATGCCTGGATTGTGTGAGATACAAGCCACCGATGAAGATTGCCTGGTATCTATAGGTGCCATGAAGCTCTTGGCCCACAAGCATAGGCTAAGTAGTTAGCGAACATTGTGGACTAAAGCTAATGCAAATTTCCTAAGTAACGCAGCCATCGAATATGGTGGTCAGTGATTATGATAAGGGATTACCTGAGTAGTGCGTCTTCCAATCTACATTAAACATCGTCCGACTAATGAAAACTGATTTCATTTTTTACTAATAAATAATTAGACCTGATTTGTGCGCATGATACTCATTCTCATTGTGCGTTTCTTCAGGCGATTAGCGGAGACTACTTTTCTTTCGTCTAACATGCATTGGGAGAAATGGAACTTTTTCCCTGCTAAAAAGGGCGCCCTCAATGCTTGGCACTGTGATATTTATGTGCTTCTTACCTAAAAACAGCATCCAGAAGCTATTGTTCATGGGTTCATGGGTTTGCTAGAAAGAAAAGAGAAGAAGAAATCAAACTCTCTGTAGAGGAGAAGAAGAAATCAAACTATCTGTAGAGGAGAAGAAGAAATCAAACTATCTGTAGAAGAGTAGAGAAAGAAATATTAGCTTATTGTCTACAATTTATTTACTTTCGTCCGACCAAGATTAGCGTACAATTTCCATATATGTGGGCGGCAATTTTCGCCCCGCTTGCCTCATTTAACGAGGAGAGTGTATCCAACATTTCATGTCGCCATTGGAACAGTGCTGGATGGCCTTTCGGGATATATATATATATATATATGCGAATGGCAAGCGTGACATGGGTCGCTTGCAGTAAGAGAAAGATGGTTCCTAATAAGTATGGTGCACTTCTCATCAAATTCGCTGGATGGTGACTGTACTTTTACCGGACTGTTGACTGTTGGCGAAAGCCTTTCGGGAGCTATCGCGGTGGCTATAGTTATGCCGAAGTTGCATGTGGACCCTGAACAATGAGGTGTCAGATAGGATTCGCCGCTAACCAGAGTTGTGAGGAAAGTGGATGGCTTTCATCCACAGGGCCTCCTTCAATAAGGATTTTTGGACATCTTGAAGGGCGACGATTATTTTTTATTCAATTAACACTTGGCATGGGCTGGAGCTCGCGTTAAACCTTATAGGAATCTGCCAATGGAACCGCTATAATGGTTTTTCTCGACCTTCTAGATGCCTCTAGGCTATCAAGTGAAATGTATAAAAACATTATTTCCTCTCGACTCCCTCTCCTATCCGTAATTCTTCCTGACCTAAATATCTATAAAGAAAGCGATAGTGGCAGCGACTCTTCTCCATTATGCCCATCACTGTTGTGTAGCGTTTCACTGGAGCTGTGAATTATTGCCATTGGTGGAAATTATTGTTAAAATTTAGCTAAAATTTAATTTATTAAAATTATTAATGATTTGCAATTAATGCGTCATCCAGCCATTTTTAGATGTGTCATAAAAACGATAAACAAAACTAATTAAAAAACATAAAATTATTATAAAAAATAAAAGAAAAGGTACTGAAAGCAGAATTAATTAATCTCATATTTGTATGTGCGTATGTGTATGTGTATGTGCGTATATTTATATATATATGTATATATTTATATATATATATATGTATTTAACTTTGACTTCTATTATAACAACTTCCTGCTATACGTTGAGCACTTTCGGTTTAATGGCTGGTAGTAGTGAAAGTTTTACAATATATATATACATATATATATATATATATATATATATATATATATTCATATTATTATATATAGAGCAAAATTGTTATCAAATTTTGTACGTTTACCATTTTCGAGAGTGAAAAACAAAACACAAAATGTGTTTAATGTCATAAAGAAATATTTATGTTTAGATAAACATTATGCGGTCAATAAGGATGCGAGTCGCGAAGCGAAAAAAAAAAAAAAAAAGCGAATGACAAAAAGTAAAGACTGTTGCAAATGCGGTGGCTGGCTATTGTCTTGTTTGTTAGACTATCACGTATTAGATTAGTTGGCGATGGAGAATTAAAAGTGAAGGTGGCTTACACGACTGTGTGTGTGTGTGTGTGTGTGTATGCAGCAATCTATGAAAAACATTACAGAAATAAACATTAAAGCGAGGCAAAGAAAAACGAAAAAAAAAAAGAAAAGAAAAGAAAAGAAAAGAGAAACGAAACAAAACATAGTATTTAAGCATTAAGAAAATGACAAAATCTATAACACACACACACACGTACACACACGTACATACGTCCCACATTTACAAAAAAAAAAAAAAAAAAAAAAGCTATAAAAAATTTAATATCTGCCGCTTGATTATATTTAGCAGGCGGTCGCGCACACTTTCAAGCAACATTCAAATACCTATCAACTCGTCGCGTCCATTGCGATTGCGATTAATCCAATGTTGCGGTAACGCAGTTTGAAATCCCTTCCAGCTAACTTTCAATTTTTTTCGGTTCTCGTTTAGCCGAAAAGAGTTGTCGGATGTTGGATTGCGGGCCTAGTAGCAGTAAAGCAAAACCTCTTTCCCTCTAGTTAAGCGAGCGATTAAAATGCCAGTGTTTTTAGGGGACTAGGAGACAATAGACGGCAATTCCAGCAATCGCACCTATCGTACAAAAGGCGATAAGTTTCTTGCTTAGCTTAAAATCAGTTTCGGGAATCATTTTAAGTCGTTGCGCCAACTTACGCCTCAGCAAACTGGTGAAATGGGTGAAAAGTCCGCGTGGAACGGTTTGAAAATGTCTTCAAGTCGCTCGTACTGGAACTGCGCAACTCAATCTGAATTTTGAATCGACATTTTGAGATAATTTTAGTGTTAATCGAGTATTTTGATGTTATCGTCTCCGATCGGGGTTCGTCGCTATTGATGTGAAATTAATTTGTTAATCGAAGTCGATCGAAACTGTATTTCTTGATATTTACAATTCGTTCACTCGATCTTGGCTACCTGGCTAGACTACTGGATAGACTTAATGGTTAGGTACGTCGAGGTTAGAAGTGTCAGCTAATGACACTTCTAACTGAAATCTCTAATAGCTTGAGACGAGTTGACAGGCAAGTTCGTAGCTTGAAGCCGCCTAAAACGGAATCACAAATAACTTATCCGAACTGATGGCCTTCAGTTACTGTCAAATCTTAGCTCGTCGAAGCTCCCGCAACAGGCTTACGCAACGTATTCAAGACCCGTAGAGTAATTGGCTCACTTTCTTGAATTCCTGTGTTGTTTCAATGCTTCGACATGCGACTGCGGCTAACTCTAAATTAAACTACAGTTGTTCGTCGTTCCATTATTCCCAGCTAAATAAACCTCTCGGTTTACTTTTTTAGCTTTGAATACTTGCTCAAGGTTTCATTTATTATCAGTGACAGGCAAGTAAATATCAATCAAATATCAAGCATGACGCCGTCTAGTCGAGGTTGTTTCAATTTCTCTCTCTCCAACTCTGACAAGAGACGCCCTAGAGTTGTTGCTCTAACAACAAGTGGTTCGATGATTTTTTATTGTTTCGGTGTCTAGTCGAAGTTGTTTCAATTTCTCTCTCTCCAACTCTCACAAGACACGCCTTACAGTTGTTGCTCTAACAACAAGTGGTTCGATGATTTTTTATTGTTTCGCTGTCTAGTCGAAGTTGTTTCAATTTCTCTCTCTCCAACTCTGACAAGACACGCCTTACAGTTGTTGCTCTAACAACAAGTGGTTCGATGATTTTTTATTGTTTCGGTGTCTAGCGTAGGATTGAAGAAACTTGAGTCCCCCTTGATTCCTTGAATCTCTACAATTCAAGATCGATTTTTTCTCAAGATGTTGTAGGTGTTAAGATGACAGACGATATCGGACAACATCAGAATATGCAAAATGCAAACAATCAATCGATCGATCGTTTTGGGTAAGATTTTTGACACCACTTGACCGCTTGACGAGGTTTGCTTTCTTGCCAACATCGTTGAGGTGAATTTCTAAATTGCTTGTAAGTAGAAGAAGATTTTCGCGGGCACTAATCCTCCGAATTTGAGGATATTAAAGACCACTTGACTGACTTGCGACTCTATCCCATTTCTTATTACAGATTTTTCGATTATTCGAATCGTTCGGGCAGATCGATCGAAACTTTCGATAATTTTCCGAAGTTAATGCCAATTATGCCACACCTCAGAATCGTCGGTTAATCTATTATGTAAATTGTTTTATATATTAGATTGGGGAAAAAGAAATCCATTATTTTTTCGGTAGATGGCTGCACTGGTAGATTTCTCGTAAAGTAACGATCAAACAATTTCAGATTTATGCTCGTTGGAAAGGTGACATTTCGCAGTAAAAAGAATTCTTTTGTTGTTTTTTGTTTGGTGCATTCAGTTGTGAGTTACAGCGTGTTAAAAATGGAAGTGAACAAAGAGAAAATTCGGTACATTTTACAGTTTTTCTTTGACAAAGGCAAAGGCAAAGGCAAAGGAAAATGCAAGCCAGGCGGCTAAAATTGTGAATGGTGTTTATGGTTCCGATACTGTAACAGCCAATTATGTGCAATTTTGGTTTCGTAGATTCCGTTCAGGAATTTTTGATGTTAAAGATGCACCTCGCACAGGTAGGCCGGTCGTCGAAAATGTCGATAAAATCGGAGAAATGATCGAAGTTGACCGATGTTAGCAGTCGTAACATCGCCCAGGAGCTAAAAATCGACCATAAAACAGTTTTAAACCATTTACACAAAGCTGGATTTAAAGAGAAGCAAAAGAAGAAGAAGAAATAATGGATTTCTTTTTCCCCAACCTAACTAATATCATCTTATGTTTAGCCACTGTTGGAATGCTTATGAAATAGCAAACAATTGAACTGACAGCAATAACTGCTGCTGATGAATTGTCTCTAATTGTCAATAATCGGTCATGTAAAGTGTTTAGTTAGGTAAGTTTCCCAAAAATGGTTGGCCTTTGTATCAAGATGTCACCAATGAATTGAGCGAACGAGTTAATACGCCCTCTTAGTGTAGTAGTTATATAAATATGTTGCTGGGTTTATAAAAAAAAAAAAAAAAAAAAAAAAAAAAAAAACCGCATTAGAGGGAGCATAAATTTAACGGGTCATTCCACTGTATTTACTGTTAAATGCAGTTGCTTTGTGAATGAGGGAAGGCACGAGCCAAACATTACACCGCACATTAAAACCATGATTACATGACGCTGCTGTTGTTGTTGTTGTTTTATACTCTTGTGTTACGGTTAAGAGATCGAATTGTATTGATGGTGTTGTTGTTATTTTATGCCTTTTTTTCTGCGGGAAGTTGTATTGATCATTATTGTTGTTAGGTTGTTGTTGTTGTTGTTGCCACAATAATAACCCCTCAAGTCCTGTGCAGTGTTTTCCTTTTCTTCTTAAGCATTAGCGTTTTTTTTTTATTTTTATTTTTTTTTTTATTTTTCTTCTTCTTCGCCTTTGCTCGCTGATATCCCCTCCAAGTAAAGATCTCAATTTTCGAGTCTTTAGACAATCAACCGACATTTTAAACATGATTTTATTGTTTAGTAAAAAACATAAACAATTGTCTGAACAAAAAAAAAAAAAAAAAAAAAAAAAATACATTACACTTGTGCGATATGCGCTCAAGCATAGTAAATTATATTGTTTTCTTATTCATAATAATAAGTAAAAAGAAAATGAAAAATACTTTAAAACCTTTTTCTTTGCCAATCTTGAGCATTTCCTCGGCTTGACTTTTTAAGTAACTTTAACTTTTTCTTTGGGAAGTTTAAGGTTTAGTCAGCTGCTGTAATTTATCTTTAAAACTCTACACTCAACTAATTTCTATTACGTTTTTGCATTATTATATAGTTTTTGTTTTTCTTTTTTAAGCACTTTCGCTAATCCATTCATATGTTCATACCGCAGCAATAATCATGAAACAGTAAAAGAAAGAAAAAAAAAAACAAAAAACTTTATTCGAAAAAGGGCATTCAGTGCAATGCTATGCAATGCCCATGAATACCTAAATAAGTGTGAAATAGAGTCAAACAAAAAAAAAAAAAAAAAAAAATTATTTCAAGTGCACTCATACACTCTCACACATAAGTGCATTAAAAGTTTAACTTTTACATCAACATTAAATTATCATTCATTTCTTCTTTCTAAGGAGATGCTGGCACCATATATATAAAAGCTGTTATATGTGCGCGCGCGTGTGTGTGTGTGTGTGTTCGTGTTGTTATTGTTCATACATAAATTTGGTAAAGAAAAATGAAAAAGCAAAAAAAAAAAAAAATAAATAAAAAAATAAAAACGAAAAATCGCATATAAATGGTTATGATTATATAGTTGGTTTTATAATTTATACATCCATTCACTCATTCACTGCACTTTAAACGTTAAACGACAAAACATGTGAAAACAGCGACCTCCTACACATGAAGTGTTCTGCATATGTGCTGCGCTATTGTTAAAGTATTAACTTCACACCACCATCGCAATCACCACCACCGCCACCACCGCCACCACCGCCAGTGAAATGAAAAAGATCCATATTCATGCGCATAGAGGTTTTTGCATTCGGTTGACCTAGTAAACTAATGTATAAATTGTGTTTTATGCAAAAAGAAGAAATAAGAGAAAAATACGATGCAGCACATCCAGCGATTCCATCCCATCCACTTTCCAGCCTTAACATGGCTTGCAATCGCGATTTGACAAATCAACTCCTATTAATATGATTCACAATCAGATTGGAGGTATAAATAGAATAAAGAGATAAGAAGTAGATTTCGATTGAGAGCATTAAACGAATCCTCCGATCTCCACTCACTCATCTATCGATCCACCTATTATTTGCTTGACTTTCGATCTCTGTAATTATCAAATGTGAAGACATTATCCAAAGCAATGCCAAGCAAAAAAAAAGTCCCCAAGTATTGTTCATAGATGTCGCGACTGTCAAATCAGTTCACGAGTGCCCATCGCAGTGTATGGCAGAGCGTACTTGGTTGTAACTGTAGTGAAGTCACTCGACTACGGCCACTCCCCATTTCTTCCACTTTTTTCAATTCTTATTAATCGCCACACCGTGTTATACCGTGTTATAGGGGACATACACTGGGTGGTGCATTATAGATAGATGTCGCGACTGTCAAATCAGTTCACGACTGCACATCGTAGTGTAAGGCAGAGCATACTTGGTTGTAACTGTAGTGAGCGCCCAATCGCTAAAGCCGTACTTGCTACCGAACGGGCATGAAGTCACTCGAGTACGGCCACTCCCCTTTTCTTCCACTTTTTTCAATTCTTATTAATCGCCACACCGTGTTATACCGCGTTATAGGGGACATACACTGGGCGGTTGTATATATAAGTATTGTCGCTAGATGTCGCGACTGTCAAATCAGTTCACGACTGCACATCGTAGTGTAAGGCAGAGCATACTTGGTTGTAACTGTAGTGAGTGCGCGATCGCTAAAGGCGAAAGGTTTGCTACCGAACGGGCATGAAGTCACTCGACTACGGTCACTCCCTAATTCTTTCACTTTTTTCAATTCTTATTAATCGCCACACCGTGTTATACCGTGTTGTAGGGGACATACACTGGGTGATTGGTCGTGTAAAAAAGAAAGGAAGCCTAGTTTAAATAAACAATATGTCTGTCAACTATCGCCCACCGTGCTAGCAGTAAAAATTGATATCTGCTCGTAGCTCGTTGGGAGGGCAGGGCGTTGCAGGTTATAAAACTGCGAACATTTCCGTTTTGCACGCGTTGCACGTTCCGCATGCGAACTCACATTTTCACTCTCAGCATATGACATTTAGTTTTTTGCCCGCTTTGTTGGGAGTTGGAGGAAATATTTGTTGCTTATCTTTGTCTAGCATCAGCTTTCAATCAATCGGTGGCCATTTTTCTCTTTCGACATTTTGGCGAATATCGCAAAGTTTGTGTCCAGCGTTGCCGCACTTTTTGTTAAGACTGCAATCTGAGCAAAAGCTTGTACGCGATTCAAGACCTCGTGTACTTCGGAATGACCAAAGGTCGCTTAGCGAGGATTTCTTTATTGGATCTGTTCAAGCGTATATGTAGAAGGTGTACAAATGAATTGCTTCCCCCAAAAGTTGATAGCATCACTTTTCCCAAAATGTCGGGTATAGATAACTTAGGTGCGGGACATTTGCACGGTGCAACTTTCAATTTCAATAACAAATTGTCGTTGAAAGTTAAAAGAGAGAGAGAGAGAGAGATGGCCGTTATATATGGAACTGGAATTTTCTCTGTTTTTAACGCGATTAATTTGGGAAAAAACGCAGCGATAGCTACGGAAGGTGGAACTGCACTAAGCTATGAAGCAGTTCGAAACTGGTTTAAGGCATTTTGTGCACAAAATCTTAGGCTTGAATGCGAATTTAAAAATTCCCATACGTCCGTCCGTCCGTCACCCGGAGAAATAAGCACCCCTTATATTCGCCAGACATGCCCGTATTCCGATTACCACATATTCAGATCGATGCAGTCATAGTTAGCAGGTCTGCGATGCACCAAAATTGCACGAAGATGTGCGAAAATGGGATGATGACAATTTCGCCTCCAAGCCCGCAAGTTTCTACCGCGAGGACATTCATAAGCTGTCCGCCAAAAGGTGAAAGACCCGAGATAATGATGGTGGTGCATATTTCGATTCGATTATTACTTAGTGGTCGTCGGGTCATATTTTTATCACGAAAACTATTTGATAAAAGTTCGCCGCTCTAGTCACGAAAGTTTTTTATGGCCATATTTTTATCCCGAAAAATATTTGATAAAAGTTCGCCACTCTAGTCACGCAAATTTTTATTCCATTTTTATTCCCATCGATATGATGTACATCACAGACAGACATTGCATCAAATCTAATAGACTTTATTCGTTGTATCTCCTGCTTGTTCGCAATGATAGGGGAAATTAAGCAAATATTTATGTAAAATATTTTTAAGTGCGCGCGTATACCGTTCTTGTTTATTCGCTCGTTCTACAACAAAAGTCGTCCGTCCGTCCGTTCTATGGACAAAGAAAGAAAGAAATAAAAACGCTCTTTATATTTAACTTGATCGAGATTAAACTGAACAAAAAATAATATTCGGTCGTGGCCGAGTCAGGCCGAGTCTCAAAACAGGCGAAAAAAAAAAGGAGAAGAACTAAATTTTGATACTCTATAGTATAGGGAGGGGACGTTGCTGATTTTTCACATTTTCGGAATAAAAGTAAAAAATTATGTGGCGTTTGTGTTGAACCTCATTAGTAACGAGCAAAAAACACGGAAAGCAAAGTGTTCTGAATTGTTGTGGTACAAACGTTTGTGCGTTGTAGGCAAGCTCTTTGACCGGTTTAGGTCCTTTTCATTTTTTTTTTTTTTTTTTGGGCAAATTTGTCGGCGTTATATTCATTTTTGCGAGCGGGATAAAGTTCATCGAATTTGAAACTGGCAAAGAATTTATTTACGGGGTCTTCGAAGCTTGCTTTTAAAAATTAAATTTCCAAGCACTATAATGTTGGGTAGGCGTGGTCATTTTTTCGCATTTTTCGTGGATTATCTGCAAGCGAAAGACAATTTTTTTATTCCTTTTGAAAAACAGAGGTGTTCTCGGCTTACCTGGCACTTACCTGGTGGGTGCGGCCTTTAAACGAATTAGCCCATTTAGCCGAATACCAATCTGCGTGCAAGAGCTTCCAATGTTTCTGCCAAATTTGAAGTCGATGGCTTCATTTCGGCAGCCGGGAGAATGTTTACAATAGCCCGGATAGACGGACATACTTGAATTGATTCACAATTTGATGATAATCAAGAGTATATATGTGTATGCGTGTAGTTTGTGGGGTCGCTGAAGCTTTTTTGTGGCGCGTTGGAAACGTTTTAGCAAAATGAGTTCATTTGTCAGCCTTCGGTGACGCTTGTAAAAATTAAATTTCGATTTAAACTTTTGCTTACGATAGATAAGAAGAATGGAGGATAACAATAGAGATAGCTTTCCAAGAGTCTCTATATATGGAACGAACATGAACGAGAAGAAATTACAAGAAATGCCCAACTAATGACTAACTGAACGAATAAATCGTAACCGAATTAAAAAAAATAACTAAAACTAATTGAATGTAAAACTTAAGTTCATTTTCGTGGAGTAAATGTATTTTCATAGATTCTTCTTCAAATTTGTTTCAAATATAAGCGAGTTCATGTAGGGCTTGTGATAAAGTTTGTTTTTATTTCATTGGAGGCCACTCTAGAGTATATTTTGGCGTTAGAGAAATAACGGTCAAATTCTATCTTACTGACAAGTGTGCATATGTGCCATGAAACAACACCTTTTTTCCGTAAATGATGTTGTTGTTGTTGTTGTTGTTGTTGTTGTTGTTGTTATTATTATTATTGTTATTATTATCGTTGTTATTGTTATTGTTGCTGTTGTTTAGAAAATTAAACATCATTTTTTGCTTAACTTAACATTATCTGGTTAGTTCCTGTTGTTTCAGACTTACAACGCTACACATCAGATACAGATATATATATATATATATATATATGTTTCTTTGGCTGCGTATTTGTATTCTTGAGTTATAGGTTGAAGTTGTGTGTGGTAATTCTTTGTGGAGGAGGACAGTTGTACTTTTAAATTTTTTTTTTTTTTTTTTGCCTCTCTCTCTCTCATATCGGCAATCATGGAAACAAACATACGCGTACGTACGTGGATAAACTGTATAACAGTAATGTTTCGAAACTCTTTTGATAATTATTCTTTATTTACCACCATGATCAGCAAGCATCACCGCCACCACCGCCACCACCACCACCACCACCATCATCATCACAATCACGATCATCCAACACAGCAAAAAAAGCGAACCATTACCACAGAGGAGATGTTTAATTTTTGTAAATGCAATACAAGCGCATAACGCAGATGTTTAAAGATTTTTTGCCAACGTATGTATGATGTGTGTAAAGAAGCATTAAATAGTGTATGCGTGGGTGCGAGATTGTATAGTGTTAATGTGAGTGTGTGATCATGTTTTATTTATTTATTTATTTATTTTTTTTTTTTTGTTTTTCATTCATCTCATATCAAAATCATGCCTCAAGTTTATGCATGTCTTTAGCACAATTTTAACAACATCAGTACAGCAACAGCAACAGCAACGGCAACGGCAACAGCAACAGCAACAGCAACAGTAACAGTAACAGCAACAACAATAATAACCTCAATAACATCGGCATCAGCAGCTCTTAAATAATGCAAAAGAAAGTTTAATATTTCATGAAGAGTGTTTGTTTACCTTACTGCCCCTTCTCCTTCATCTCGCCATCTCTTATTACTTTACTCTTATTGCTGCTTCTTTTGCCTTCTTCTCTTTCTTTTTCTTCTTTTTCTTCTTCTTTTTCTTTTTCTACATCTTTTTCATTTTGTGTGAATTTTGTGTAGATTTGATCTTAAACCTGACAATGATTTTACTGCCTGTTGTTTGTTATTACTGTTGCGTTGCTGTTGCTATCGCTGCCTGCTTTTTGTAAGCATTAAAAAAAGGCGTTTCATTCTTATTCATGTTAAATTTCAAAGCCATTAATTTAGCATATATTAGCAGTTTGTTAAAAAGAAAACTTTTGGTGAAAATTTTTTTTTTTTTTTTTTTTTGTTGTACTTTAACAGAAAAAGCATAAATCATTTGGCGGCGGCTCTTGCTTTTATTGTTGTTGACATCATTGTTTTTTCAGGGGCCAGTAAAAATGAAATTTTAACTAAACTTTTCATAAAAAAAACAAAAAAAACAAAAAAACGAATGTATGTGTGTATATGTTGGTAGTTGTCGATATAAATTATATGAAAAAAGCATAGAAAAATATTTTTATTTTTTTTTTTGATTCCAACATTCTTTTATATCATATATATGATATGTGTAGCTGAATTGCTACCTGAATTGCTAGCTGAATTGCCACCTGAATTGCTACCTGAATTGGTAGCTGAATTGCTACCTGAATTGCTATCTGAATTGCTACCTGAATTGCTATCTGAATTGCTACCTGAATTGCTAGCTGAATTGCTACCTGAATTGCTAGCCGAAGTGCTAGGTGCATTGCTACCTGAATTACTAGCTGAATTGCTACCTGCACTGCTAGCTGCATTGCTACCTGCGTTGCTTCCTGCATTGCTACCTGAATTGACAGTTGATTTGCTACCTGCATTGCTACCTGTATTGCTAGCTGAATCGCTACCTGAATTGCTAGCTGAAGTGGTAGGTGCATTGCTACCCGAATTGCTAGCTGCATTGCTACCTGCGTTGCTACCTGAATTGCTATCTGAAGTGCCAGCTGAATTGCTACCTGCATTGCTACCTGAATTGATAGCTGATTTGCTACCTGAATTGCTACCTGTATTGCTAGCTGAATTGCTACCTGAATTGACAGCTGAATTGCTACCTGCATTGCTACCTGCATTGCTAGCTGAATTGCTACCTGAATTGCTAGCAGAATTGCTAGGTTTATAAATAAATTCGTTTCGCTGAAATTGCTAGCTTGAGCAAATGCGCCTCCTAGGTATAGATAATTTGAATATTGATTGATTGATTGATTGATTGATTGATATTTGAGAGAAGTAAGTTTCAATTGTTTAAAAGCTACCGATCAAAATTGAAAGAGCAACTCGAGACGCACTTGCATTTCGATTGCGTAGAATAGAAAAGACATACACAGACACACACACACACACACAAACGAAATGAAAAGTGTATAACCATCTTTATCATACCATTACGGGAGATGAAAAACGGATTCTTTACGTTAATTGTCAATGAAGAAAAGCATGCGTCGATCTAGGACAGCCATCCACATGCTACGCAAAATAGAATATTCATCCTAAGAAAGTGCTTCTGTGTGTTTGCTGGGATTGGAAAGATTGACCGACTTACTATGAATTTGTAAAGTTGATGACACAGTTTCACCTCTGAACTTTTGTTCACGGTCAACTAAACAATTTAAGTGACGAACTAGAGTAAAAAAAGACTACAATAGCGTAACGGAAATCGAGAAGTAATTTTTCCCTTCAAACGAAACCATTCCATGTATGCATTAAAAGCACTCAATATTATCGTTTTCAACTTAGGCTGAAAAGTCTCCCCGCACTCTACATCTTCGCCACTCTCTCTCTCTTTCTCTCTCTCTTTCTCTCTCTCTCTCTCTCTCTTTCTCTCTCTCTTTCTCTCTCTCTCTCTCTCTCTCTCTCTCTCTCTCTCTCTCTTTCTCTCTCTCTCTCTCTCTCTCTCTCTCTCTCTCTCTCTCTCTCTCTCTCTCTTTCTCTCTCTCTCTCTCTCTTTTCTTCTTGGATTACCGCTTGTTCAGATCGTAGGAAACATATTTAGCTGATTAGCTGTTCAGCGGAGTTGAAAATATCTGAAAATGGGTCGATGAGTATTGCACCTCGGAACCGCCAAGTGTCTACCCTGCACACTTCGATTATTGGAGTTTACAACAAGTGCATATTAAATAAAATTAATTTTAATCAATCCGCAAATTCGTACTACGACACACATATAATGCCACCATTATGAACGCATATGATTTTTAGACAATTGGCAGCAACTTTCAAGGACTATGTGTCAAAATTTCATAACATTTCGCCCATTAATTGCAGGGATTGTTGTTCTAGTGGCGCTGCTACTCTTGCAGCATTGGCCTAAAAGATGTTATAGCGACTGTTGCCTGTCGAAAAGAAAAATTTGTAGTTAAATAAAGTCGTACGCTCTGATCGCGACAAATTCGGCAGATGCTCCATAAAAGATTAAAAAAAAAAAAAAGCCATAAAGTGAAGATGGTCAGCAAGCAGTGGTGCACTTACTATTCTGATGATGATGTCTATGGAAAAAAAAAACACCCTCTTTGAAATATGCACCGCATTTTTCACTTTTGATCAAACATAAAAACGTGTTGATGGTTCAAAGTGCTGCTTGGAGCAGCTTAGGCGAAATAAAAACTTTTTTTTTTGATGCGTCGTAGAAAGCAAAAAATTATACTCTCATTGCATGTAAGGGCTGGCTTGTCATGAAAACTTTTGTATATATGTCAGCGTCGAGAAAATAGACCTATCTGATCCACATTCCCTACTGCTCATTTTTTTCGTTAATTTGCTGCAATCGATCATAAAATTATTAAAAATTGAAAATTTCTCTGAAGGTCTTACTATTCGTGAGAAAACTTATATGGACTGGGGTCCAATACAGAGATCCATGCGATTCAAATTTGGTCCATTTAATTTTTGTGTCAAATTGCTACCATGAACAGATTTTCATCACAAAACATTAACAATTCGGCCTTTTCGAAATATAAAGATTTCAATATCCTGACAATCCTGACATGTGGTGGTATCCAAAAAATTGATCTACGTGATCCAAGCTCGGTCCGCTTGATTTCTTTGTCAATTCACTATTACCGACCAATTTCCGCCATAACATATTGAAAATTAGTTCTTTTTATCCATATAAAGACTTAACTTTCGTAGGAACGATTATATGAGAGAGGATTCGAAAAATTGCCTCAGCAGAATCAAATTTTTCATATCAATTTCGAAGGTCGAAGTACTATTACTCAGCGGATTTTGTTGAAAAATTTTGAAAATTGCAATTTTTTTTCCATATAATAACTTTTCGAAATAAGGCGTTTTATAGGGAGTGATTCGAAGCAATTTCAATGGCGTTTGCCCTTGGATCAAAGCAGACTAGTGTACCAAATTTTAAAATTTCAATGTACCCGATCCAGTTCACACACACACAAATTAACATAGACAGACAGACGACCAGACAAGCTGAGATCAATTCAGAAAATGATTCACAATAAAAGGTGAGTTTATCTTAAGTCCCCTTCGGTGTCGTAGAAGAAATCCGTACAAACTTAATATACACTGCATCGCAAGTGATGGATAGTGAAGGATATGACGGAATGACAAATCTTTTATGCTTGACAATCTAATATATATTTGATAATAATGTCCGACAGTCTTATTGAAAACTATTTGCTTCGAATGAAAAAGTATTTACATATATATATATATATATATGCAATGTGTTTAAATGTTTCGTAATAACTTCTTATAATGTTTCGTGAATGTTAGTTGTTAGTGTGTTGTCAGGATGTCACCTGTTAATAGAAAAACATTTAATTAACAGTTTAGCATAACTGACATGTAGTCATGTTTAATCTTGTTAAAATTATCTTTTGGGGAAAAATATTTAAAAACTTATCGGTTGCGGTGGCGATGGGAGGGGGGGGGTAACAAAAAATTACATCATCACACTTCAAACGGTGCTTATATAAAAAATATCAATTTGAACTCATTATTATGTGAATTGTGTCTTATTACGTTGTAAACAATATATCAGAGATTATCCTTAAGCACTTTTCATTATAACTGTGCAAAAAATGGTAATTTTCTCTCGATGTAATTATATTTTGTTTTTTTTTTTTGTTTCGTGTTTTGATAAAGATTTTCGGTGCATTTAATGCTTAAAAATGTTTCCATGTTTCCATAAAAATATGAACATTTTTTAATATACATATATATATATATATATATAGTAGTAATAGTAGTAATAGTTGTTGTTGTTGTTATTATTGTTATTGTTATTTTTATTATTATTATCGTACACTACTATAATTTTCTTTTGATTTAATATATTTGCAATTCAACACTTTAGGATGATTGGTGTTTGAGTGCGCGCGCGCGCGCGCGCTCGCGCATGTTTGCATCTATATATGTGTGTATATGTATGTATGGATGTGTTTACTTGGCGGTTGCGGCTATTGTTAGCGATTGCGGTAAACACGTTTAGTGATTTATCAAATATAAAATTTAAAGAAAACAAAACGTCCTCCCCTCTCTTCGTCGTACGAGGGTGTAAAAAAAAAAAAAAAAAAA
>KK502409.1:492706-506030 GCA_000688735.1 Glossina austeni
TCATTTTATGGTACACTTAATTTTTGATAATCAATATTCAAAAAGCAATTTTCTTAAGGGGAGATTGAAATGATTTATTAAACTTCTTTGTTAAATTATCATAACACAGCGCAAATTCTTGCGGTCAGACGTCTATGTGCGTATTTTCTGATATCGACCATGCTTTGATAAAAAAATTCATATAAAATATTATATAAAGTTTGTAACAAGCAACGAACGTAGGACAACTAACGCTTTATAAAAACCGATTAGCTTTCATTTTTGTTTTTTTTTATTTTTTTTTTTTTTTTACACGATTCACAGAGACGGGTGTTTTTGTAGGATATTTTGAGCATTCTTAGCAACAAATTGACGGTCAAGTAAATTTTGTGAGTAGTCATAGTCGCAAAAATGAGATTAGGAAGCTGCAATTTGACACACACACGCCTTGATCGATTTGGAATGCGCAGTTAAAAACTGGACATTATCTGAACAGAGAGACTAACGAAACTAAACCAATATCGGAAAATATCGTCGATTTTTCCAAATCTTGCGATCCTATGAAGACGTTTTCGAAACCCGTTCACCCAGATATTTATTAGGAAGCACTTTCATGTGCACTTCAAAGATTGCTCAGATCAAATTGGACTTACGGTTGCGGCGTTTATGTCGCGGATGTATTAGTTAATCGAACAGGACAATGGAAAATTTGAAAAGAGTTTTAGCGTTTTCAGGGGTCGCTTTAGTTTCTTCCGCTTTGTGGGCGTGCCTGTAAGCAGATCGCGCTCATTTTCTAGTCCCGTATTCCTAATCGCTTAAGGAATGTTGCTGTCAAATATCAGTTTCCTATCTACGTTTTTACGACAGTGACAATTCACCAAATTTACCCGTCAAATTGACGGACATTCGTAGAAATTCGTATTCAAAATCTCTTTCGCATCAAAATGGCAAAAGTAGTCGCGTCTCCGAAAAAAGAAAAATGCTAGACACATACATATTTGCTGCGTTATATCAGTAATAAACGTATTATATATTATTTTAAGACATCGGCTTCCTTATGCTGAGTTTTTAAGATGTGATAGATGCGTAAAACTAGTGTTGAGCAACGCGATACTCTCAATTCGGCTTCAGTTGTACATATTCGGCTATCCATTTGTATTGTTATTCTTGAACTATTTGGTTGAGTGAACTGAATTCGAGATTCTCGAGAATTGATGAGACATTAAGCAGAACACGAGTCTTGGTCAACGTACATGAAATTTAAAGCATTCGAAGCAAATTTCAAATATTCTAATAAACGATTTCGAAAACGTTTATATTCTATATTGAAATGCCTTTCAAAGATGCCTTGCATTCGTAACTATTCACATGTTGCTTGTCTTTCTAGTTCGTAAATGCTTTTGCTACTTCCGTTCGATCTTAACTTAAACGCTTAAAGCGAATTTCTCGTAAGATTTTGTTTTTTGCTTTTTATGTATATTCGAGTGTGCTTTTTATTTTATTTCACTTTGTGAAGCCTTGGGCAGACTATTATTTCTCGGTTAAGCTTTTCAGTTATTATATCCATCACAGAAGGATTCATTTCGTCAAAACGTTTGCAACGTCCAGAAGGAATCTGTTCTGTACTTTTGACCATCAGCATCAAATCCTAAATCGATTTAAGCATGTCCGTATGTCCATCTGCTTAATGTCTGTTGTAAACATTCTCCTGGACGCGAAAATGAAGCTGTGGACTCTTTATTTGGCAGAGATATTGCATGCAGGGTGGTATTGAAAATGGACCAAATCGGTCGAAGGACACGTCCACAATATGACGTAAATCGTGAACACTTCCGATTTTCAAAGGAGTAAAACATTGGTTTTTTGCTCGTTACTAATAAACTAAACTAAAGATAAATCTACAAACTTGGAACGTATCTTCCTTTGATGATGTAATGGTAGTATCTTTACAAAAATGGAAAAAATCGACCACGCCTACCCAATATGATAAAGTATCAAAATTGAATTTTTTTCCCAATATCTTTATAACGCACAAAAGCAAGCTTCAGAAACTCCATAGAGCATATAATTTCTTTGGCAATTTCCTATGCGGAATATACCTAAGCACTTGCGTCTGTTGAAGCGTCCCGCTATCTGTCTGACCCATTGCATGGTATCAGTATTAAATATTTCCTCGTTCGCAAAAATGAAGCTATCGCTTGAAAATGCCCGAAATGGGTCAAAGGACGCTTTGTTTTCCTTGTTTTTTACTTGCTACTCATAAAGTACAACACATACACCACATAAATGTCCACTTTTATTCTGAAAGCAAGAGAAATGAGTCGTGCCCGTCCATTAGTATGGAGTATGAATTTTTACTACTTTTTTTTTAGGCCTTCTTAGGATAACAATAATGGACATAAAAGATTTGGCCGCGACTGAATATAATTTTGTTACTTGTGTTTTTTTTTCACGTGCGCTTAATACAAGCAAGTGAACACACTATAGAGGGCAGCAACCACCATTAAATACCATACAGCACCCTACAGTTATGCATATAAAAAAAATATAAATGAAACGTTATATCGGATGTGAGTAAAGAGAGAGATAGATAGATAGAGAGAGACAGAGAGAGAGTGGGAGAGAGCGAGAGAAAGGGAGAGAAAGAGAGAGACAGACAGACAGACAGACAGAGAGAGAGAGAGTGGGAGAGAGAGAGATAGAGAGCGAGAGAAAGAGAGAGAGTGGTAGAGAGAGAGGGGGAATGAGAAAGGGAGAGAAAGAGAGAGACAGACAGGCAGAGAGAGAGTGGGAGAGAGAGAGAGACAGATAGACAGACAGATAGACAGACAGAGAGAGAGTGGGAGAGAGAGAGATTACTTTATCTAATTACAAAAAAGGGGAATGAGTTGATGTTCGTTCCACCATAAAACAAAAAAGTAATTCAGAAATCCATGCAGTAATAAAACGCACCATCATCATTATTAATTAACTATTTTTAAGTCAACGAAAATGAGAATTCGTAAATCTACGGCCATTTTTCTGTGAGTTTTCCTTCGTTTCGCTTTTCATATAATCGGTGGGAAAACATGGCGTTTTTGTTCTGATTTTGAGCAAAGAAGAAAACAAAGATAATAACAATTTTGTCATTTTTAGCAGCTAATGATATCAAAATTTTTGAATATGTTGTTAATCGTAGTAATGGTAAAAAGACGTTAAGAAGCTTGAGCTTACTCGTTACCTAGCACGTTAGATATGAGAAAGTGTAGATGACAGAAGGGGGAACATTATTGTATCTAGAGTAATATTGAAATCCTTAGTTTTTATATGCTTAACGTATGCATGGAACATGCATGCCTGAATCGTGTAGGCATGAATCATGCTTGCTTGGAATTTCCTTTTCTTTCTTTTTTTTTCTTGTTTGTAAATATCTTTCAAGCTTAACGTTTCTCGCATATTGTTTTGCGCTTATGTAACGCACATATACACTATCATGGGTGGTGGTTGATATACAGTTTCTTAATTTTAGTCTCGTAATAACCATGAATCAAGTTTCTTTCACCTCATTAAAATTTTGCAGAAACACCTTAAGTACATTGTCAAAATATTGGGGCTTCATTTTCACAATCATCTCTCTGTTAAGTACCAAACTCAAGCACTTCATCATTCATTTGTGCATAACCGAAAAGAAAAGAAATTTACAAACAAAGCGCAAAATTTACGTTCGGCAACGAAATTTCTCCAATTAAAACATTTATCACTTTGACGGTTGGTTGTGCACAATTGCCGCTCATTGATATATATATATATATATATATATATACATGTATATATATGTATAGATATTTAAAAGTTATGTAAAATATATATTTTGACATATATATATATATATATAAGTATATATATATGTATATATGTATATGTATATATGTATATGTATATGTATATATATATATATATATATATATATATATTGACATGCTTTATCGTACATGCATAAAAATTTTATTTGATTTTTTTATTTTAAACATTAACCCATTAAACTTACTTGCGCCTGCATTGCACACTTACTTACAGCCTAGAGCTGACTTACATTCAATGCTATTGAAATGAAAAGACAGTAACGCCGCTTGTAAAAATGAAAACGATTAAAATCCTATTAAACCGAGTAAACAGATTAAAAATAATGTTTGATTTTGTGGTTTCACGATACATAATGCAATACCGTACAACAAATCTTATAACTAACTCTCATGAACGAGAGATTTACATAATTCGGAACTGTGAATGATTGCTCAAAATTATTGGCATGCAGTTATGTGGATTCAAAACAAAAACAAGGAAAAACTCAAAAGCTTTTGTTGAGTGTGAATATATTTTTTTTTTTTTTTTGGTTTTAATTTCGTTTAAGGCGCAAATACGCCATATCCGATAGGGTTTCGATCAACTGTTAGTTAACTCTCTATGCTAGTGTTTAATATTATGCATGCTCTCACATCGGACATCATAGATGAAGAGATGAAATTCATATAAATATTCTAAGCCAATGCCAAAGAATAAGTATTTTTTCAACGAGATCGCCTATGCATATAGGGGTGAACAAAAAAAAAAAAAAAGAAAATCTAGACCAAATTCATTGCCACGCAACGTGTGAACTTCATAACCCTTTGTAAGATGTCGAAGAAGAGCAGGTGTCCTATACATATGCCGTTAACAACCCGCCCATTACTTTGCTTCACATAGCTTTGTACCTTTGATGGTGGACTCTTATCACTTACCTGACAGTTTGATTGAATTCCTTGATTGTTTTTATTGAGATTTCGCTTTGCTGTTATTATTATATTTATCAGTATCGTTATTAAATCGTTCAAGTCGATATATCAGACCATCACCTAAGACAGCTATCGTAGTTCTAATCAAGTTCTAATCGTGAACCAGGGGGCCTGTTCCCTTGTGCACCTAAATCCGATCGAGACAATAAACGAGCATTCTAGACTTTCGGATGGCTTCAGTAAACATTTGCATCAATTTTGAATCGATCTGTGAATCATTGATAAATTGCATATATATATATATATATATATATATATATATATATATGTATATATATATGTTGAAATTTTTGATTTGTTTCAATTTTTAATTATTGTGTTCACGTCTTTGTTAGCAAGCAGCATATACTTTTAAACATGATCAGTGGAATCTGCCCAGGAAAAAAGTGTAACAAATATCAGTCATTTTATTGCACTTGACGGACGGACGTGATTTTATCTACACGACACGAAATAACATAATTTCAATGTATTTATGTAAAATTCCGGGTAATTTTAATTTCTTTTATTGAAAATATAAACAATAATTCTTTAAATTTAATATAACGACTGCAGGTAAATGCTGGCATAGTTAGATCACATACACACTACGTTGATAGATGTACAAACAATGTTAACTCAGTCTTGCGGTAGCATATTTAGATTTAACTGTTAATTAATCTTTGTTTTTTTTTTTTTTGTTTCCCTTCACTCTTCTGGCGGTTTTTCAATCCACACGTTGCTGTTAGTTAAAGTTTCGTTTCTGTAATTTACACTTCTATGTTAATTTGTATTTCCTGAAAGCATTGAACTTTTACCTTAACTAATATAATAACGTATTTGAATAAACGATTTCTTTCAATAAACTATTATTTAGCGCTTTTTTAAAATCACTTACCATCAAATGAATGCAAATAAACGCATATAGAAATTCTTGTGTCGAAATATGATATTAAAGATATATATATATATATATACATATGCATGCATCCGTGCATGCTTGCATGCATGCATATATGTATCTACATGTGTATGTGTGTGTTTGATGCGTGAGCATTTATGTGTTTGTGTGTGCATATCATATACACTATATGTGCTACACATTGTAAAAATCTTGCAAACTATAGCAGAAGCTTAACAGCGAGAAAACTCAATTTAATTATTTTATCGTAACATTTATGTAAATGGCAATGTTTCGTTAACATTGGCAACATGTTGACACATTTCTACACAGTCCATTGTTGTTATTTGCAAATTAGGAAAAAGAAAATCAATCAATTTCATGGCAAACATTTTCCAAACTTTTTTTATATTAATTCTACAGATGGCATATATGTAGGCTGCCCATTGCTTGGCATGGTATAGGGAAAACTAAAATATATAGGTTTGGGGTTTAGGTTTAGTCGCGACTGCCGATTTACTAAAATGGCAAAAACTACTTGCACACTATAATGGCAAATTGGTCAAAAAATCCATCAGATCGATTAATTATAAAATTTATTTGATTTAAACGGTCCGATCTTCCATCAACATTTTCCCTTTACCGAAATACTTGAACTTGAAAAGATATTGGATGAGTAATTCCTGATGCTTGATATATTGAATTCGGTTACAATCGGTCGTTTTTATTGGATTACATAATTATCGAAAATGGATAAGCCTTCGATTAAAATGTTCTACCGCTCCTCTCCTAGCCAGAGAGAGCACAAAAAATAGTGGTTTGGCCGATTACGTAAAAGAAGAGTTGGAAACAATTTTATATACAAAGTCACTAACTTTGCCTAATTGGGAACATTCTTATACTCACCTTTAGATACTGCGGCGAACTATTGAGAGAATAGAAATTTTATTTATTTTTTTTTTTTTTACCTAAAATAGTTTTGCCGTAAAAAATGGTAACAAATTGTTATTCACTTTTATCCCTTATCGTTGCACATCCTTCAAGTACAATATGCAGTTCACACCGATAGATGTGTTTTCAGCCCATCGATTATTCCGCTCCTTCATCGGTATCATCATGAATGAATGAAAGTGCGGCTTAAGCAAGCCGTGACTGATTCAGCGACATGGACAGTATTCGAAGGGAGCAATATCTGATGAATATATAAAATGGAGTAACCCTATTTTTCGCCAGTGTTTCCAATCTTTTCTTCACGTGTTTCGCAACATCTGATCGTTGGCTGTTTTGTATAAAATCACCATATTTCGTGTGAATAATACATTTCGCTGTTCGCGGAGTCTTCGACATGGTCTTCAACAACTGGAAGTGGTAGCTTGCTCGAAATCACTTTCAGCACTGACGGTCATTTGCTTTTAGCGATATCGAGTATACTCGACTTTTAGTAGCACTTTTCACAGCAAAGTGCTCACAATTTCTTTCACATAGACGTGCGAGCGTTGTGGGCGCGTCATTTTGACCTTGGCCTTGTTTGGGCCATTTTCAAATTGATTTGAATATTTGTAGACGGCAGCTTCGTTTTTGCGAACGGGAGAATGTTTGCCACAAATACTATGCAGTTGCGCAGACGGACAGATGGATGAACGAACAGACGGACGTGCTTTGGTGCATTTCGAATTTGAAATAGGCCAAAATTTTATATATTTTATGAAGTTTCCGAAGCTTGCTGCTGCGTGTCATAAAGGTATTGAAAAGGAAATGAAATTTTCATACACTGTAATAGTAGGCGTGCTCAATTTTTCCCATTCTTGTTAAGGTACTCGAGTGCATCACGCATAACATGCATGTTCAACTTTTATCTGCTATAATTTTTCAGCAAAATTAGCAAGAGATCATAGTTTTATTTCTTTTGAAAAGCAGAGGTGTTCTCAGTTTACGTAGTGCCGTATGCGTGTCCTTCGACCGATTTGGACCATTTTCAATATCAAGCTGCGTGCAAGAACTTGCAATGCTTCTGCAAATTTGATAGCGTAATTTCTGCGACCAGGGCGAGGGCTTACAACATATATACCACAGACGAACAGACGGTCAAACGCAAATACTTCAATCGTTTTAGAATTTGATGCTGGCCAACATTACATACACATTTTAGGGGGGTCTTTGGAGCTTTCTTCTGGGCGTTGCAAACTTTTTGTTAAAAAGAATATACGCCTCACCCTTCGGTGATGGGTATAAAAATTATTCTATCCGATCCACATTTTCGAGAAATAGTAAAAATTTCAAATTTTTTCATATTAAGACTTATTGCCAAATGGGACGATTTATGGCGCCCGATCGCAAAAGTTATCTGATCCCATTCATTTTCAAAAGGACTGATCCTTGGATCACAACATGCTAGTGTACTTAATTTCGTTAAAATATCATAAAAATTTCGATCTTTAAGTTGAACACAATAAATGCATGGAAAGATATCATAGGGACAAATGGACAGACAAACTTAAATCGATCGATACGCTCTTGTAAGTGACACACGTACTTTCGTGACAAGTTGGTTAATCGTCTGCCATAAATGATGCAGAGTATAATGTTGAGTATTTAAGAATTATCTGCGAACGGTTGTGAGAAAAGACTTTTTTACAACGAGTAAAGACTAAAGTTTTCTTAAACTTTCTAAACTAAAACTTTCAGATTCTAGGGTTTTGTCGGGCGAAGTTTCAAGATTGCGATTGTCATTTCAACAAACGGACGGACAGACAAATTGATTTTCTTTTTCGTGCTCATTACGATTATATTTATGGTATACTTTGAAGAAATTCATATGCGATGGGTATAAAAACATAAATTTTTTTTGTAAATTGTTGGTTGCAGTTTGGCAAACTCGACTGTAGGAACTTTGTTGATATTGGTTGGCAACTTGTGTTGTCGAAAAAGGTTGCTATTCAGCGAAAAGTCCATGAGCATTATTGGTGCTTTATGTTGTGCTTAACGCAAATGCTTTGCTTCATTACCTTCGTAACGTCTCTGCAATTCTTCTTTAATTCTCTATTTCGCATAATACGTATAAATGTTGCTTCCTCTCTTGTGCTCTTTACTTTATTTGCTGTATATGCAAGTTTATGTATATATGCGTGAGTATATATATATATATACACACACACACACACATATATATATATATATATATGTTTGTGTGTGTGTGCGTGTTTATGTATATGTGTTAACATATCTGTTTGGGTAAGTTAGATAAAGTTGAAGACAAGTAAAAATGTATCTGTTGTGTGTCTAGATACTTTAGTAACACGCGAACTCTTAGCATGAAACGTTTACATATCCAAATAACGCGATCGCGTACGTTACATTAAGATTTTGTTTTTTCAGAATTTTTTCAAAATATATTTTTTGAATTCACTTCTTCTTAAGTTTAATTAAAAAAAAAAAAAAAATAATAATAATAATAATGAAAAACAAATGCAATTTTTTTTAAATAAAAATAAATAATTTGAACTCCTTGGTTCTTTCAATTGATTTTTTTTTTTTTTTGACACAAGAAAATATATATATATTTATATATATATATAGATATGTGTGTGTACATATGTATATTAAAACTATAATGATGTTTTAAAAAAAAATTCCTCAAATTTGCAAAATAAGTGCCTTAAAAACGAATTCTCCAAAAAGATCAGGTAAAAAATAAACTTAATTTTTTTTTTAATTTGTTTTTTTTTTCAACGATCATCACAAACCGTGCTATATGCATGAGTTCTTTTTTTGGCGTAAGTGATTTTTTTTTTTCGCTTGCCTTTCAATTAATATATAAAACAAAACAAAAAAAAAGAAAAGAATGCAATCGAATAAGAAGTGAAGTAATTCAGAAAAACATAGTTCAACTGTATTTAAAAACAACAATAACAACAACAGCAACAAATAAAGCAATTTTTATCCAGAAGTAAAAAAAAAAAGTTTTGTATTTTGTTTGCCTTTTTTTGTACTTCACCACAATAGTAACAGGCGAGCGAGCTCTTCATCGCCATCATCTTCATTCTGTAACTAAAACAACATAGCAATAAAATATATAGAAAAAGAGGAGGAAAAAAAAAAAGAAAAAAACAAAAACAACAACAAGAACACATTTGTGACTTCATTCCGAACATTTGTGAACGTATGTATGAGAATTTTATTTTCTGTTCTTATTTCTTTTTTTTTTCTTTATTTATTTATTTATTTATTTAGTATTTTCTTGCGTCGTGTTTGTTTTTATGACCATTTTGTGCGATATTCTCGTTGTGGTCGTATTCGTTTTCCTTTACCATCATTACGATTACTATCAATAGTACAACATTTTAGTACAGCACAAATCCGCAGTTGTTTATGGCGTTGTCTCTTCATGTTTGTGTTATATGCGAAAAAAGGAAAAAAAAAAGAAAAAAAAAAAAAGTAAATAAAACCTAATCGACCGGCCTCTTGTATGCCAACATCGATCTTATGTTCAATATTTATACACATGTTGCTTCTCCTTCTTTTTTTTTTTCCTTATTTACTTGTTATCATCTCCTCTGAACGCATTATCTCTGCACTTTTAATATTCTGTCTGTTTTGCTCTCTTATTTATTCGCTGTTTATTTGTGTGTGTATTTTGTTTTGTTCTATTTGTGTTGAATGATTGTGTATCCGCTTTTACAGGATTCACAATAATTTTACGAAAGAAAACAAAGCCACATTAATTTAGTTTTTTTTTATAGTCGATTAACGGGAGAGACTACTACCACTTCAATACTACTACTACTGCTACTACTACTACTACTACTTCTACTTCTACTTCACTTTATTATTTCGAGTGTAAAATATTAAAAAAAAAAAAAATACAGAAAATTCTATAGGAAAGGGGGTCTTCAAAATCTCGATTGGGATTAGGATGCGTTCGCTTTTATATGCAACGAATAATGCTCGCATATAAGATAAACGTTTAAAGAAAAAATAACTCGATCGAAACTCCTGAGCTATAATTGCGGCATTATTTACACATTAAATAAAATAAAACTTTTTTTTTTTTCCATACAAATTCAAAGCGAGTCCTTCCTTCTTTGTATGAAATGTGCAGATCAAAAACTAACGGGAATGCTGAATAAACAACTTTTCAATTTCCCAAAAACTGGCCAATCGGCCTAAAAGCCGAAAAAGACGTTAAAGAATTTTTTCTAACAATTATCCCTTGTTTCGTATATCGAACATTTTATTGAGATCTCTTAGTCTTGCTATCAAAAGGCAAAGAAATGATTTGATCAAAAACTAACGAGAATTGTATATAACTTTTTCTACAAAGATGTTCGCTTAACTTCCAACCAATATTTGTTTCGTCGCCGTCAAGAGTTCTCTCTGGCTCCAGTGCACACTTTCGGGACGAACGTTTCCGATTTTCCAAACCATTGATTATAACTTTGTGTTCGTTATTGTCGTATGACGTGACTTTAATGTTAAGGAAAACAATACTGTAGCGAATTACTCTGAATTCAATTTAGATCCACGCCCTTTTAAAGAGGACCCCGAATGGCAATCAGTTGCCATTGCAGCTTTAATGGTACGAATATGTGCTCTGGAATATGCTAGGAATTCGTTCGTTCGACTTCCCTTAGGGAAGCAAGACGAATCTACTTGCGACGACGATTGTATCGCCAATATTTAAAGTTAGGAACCCACTGTGCATCCACATATTTCGTTCTCGTTTGTATCGTATATTCTTAAAGGAAGGACATGGCGTCTCCCGTCTTTCAAATCGGGGAAATTTTTATAGAATTTCTTGATGAATTATAAGAAATCCAAATACATTACTGAATGCACGCATGATGTCTCCTCATACTCATAAACTATGAAAATGAAATTTAACACAAACAAAAAATTACTCACCTGTTTTTTTTTTTTTTTTTTGTTGTTTCTTGTGAAAGAATGAAATTTTTTGTTTCCATGTTTTTGCTTTTAGTGTAGAAGAAAAAAAAAACAAACGAAGAAAACATCGTATAAAACCTTACTACGATGACCAGAGGTTAACTAACTTAACATTTAACTGAAATAGATTTATATGAGTGCGAGTACATATGCGTTTTTTAAACACTTTTTAGAATTTTTTTTTGCTTATGATCTACTTTCGAAAATTTTTTAATTTTGAAAACTGTGTTCATTGAGTCATATATATAAGCATATATATATATATATATACATTCATACATATATATATCTATATATATATATATGTGTATTATAATGATCTTGTTTTTATAGTGCTTTTGTTTGTATTGTTGTTCAGTCGCCCAGGGCATATTTCTTATATATATATATATACCCACTGTGGTAAATAGAAAGAGTTATAGACAACGGGGGGGGAGGAGATAGGGTTTTTCTATTACATTCAAGAAAGATGTGAAGCACTACAGATAGGGTAGCGTATTTTAAAGGCGAATAGTGCGGCTAAAGAACAAAGAGTCACGGTTCCGACATTCATAGGTTTTTGTTAATTGTGAAAGACTTGTGGTGAGCTTATGAGAACCCTTACACTGGTTAAAAGTAGTGCCATACTTGAAACCAATAACTTGTTCAGTTTGTGTGTAACATAGAGAGCAAAGTGTTTCTTTTTTAAGGTGAAAATTAAATCCAGAAAAGTTTTAACTTTCTATGAATTTTTGCGAGTTACGCGAAGGACGCAGGGACGCAAGTACGCGCAATATACAAAATTATATGAATTTAAATACAAACGGGAAAAACTAATGTCATGTTTATCAAATACCTATAAAAGACTTGCTAAACCTATAAGAAAGCTTTACTCGCCTTGGAACGTTTCTTGCTTGAATATCTCATGACTTTGTCGACCGGAAGGAACAACGTTTCTTTCCACTTCCCTATTTATGTTGTCTTCACATATATATTCTTCGTACATAAGTTTAGTACTTTACTGGATCAGTAAGTAAGTTATAGTTTTTTATACTTGTTGAGAACGGTCGGGAAGGAATAGAACCTATTTTTGGTTTGGACTTTTGCATGCTTGTTTGTACTAAAGTTTAAAATCAATATCTTCGTTGTTGGGCTATAACTAGAGGCCGGCCAACTTTTATACATATAGCGAATCGGGTTCATCTACAGTCTGTGACCATTAACTGAGAGTTTATTTGCGAAATTGTCCGCCAACAAGCGGATCTTATGTTCGTTAAGGATATCATCGATCTTTATCTATACTTCTACTAGAATATCTAACGGCATTTATAGTCTAACAAATTTCTGACGCGTATAGTACTGGCCACGGTAAATGGAAACCTGACCATAGTTGTATGACACCATAAATCGATTCGGAGGATATAAATGAGAATAAGGAATTAATGCTTAAATTATTTCCCGATAATCTGTGTATATAATACATAAAATACATACATGTATGTTTTTTCGTTTTTTTTTTTTTTTTTTTTTTTTTTTTTTTACGTTACATTTAATTCATTGCGTCTGTGATATCCATTTCCGGGCACTTACAAAAGTAATCACAAAGCTACTACGCTCTTATCCTTTAGTTAGTTAGCGGTAAGTACAAGAAATAACTATCTCTCGTAAATTAAAATTCTTACCCATACAAAGTTTAATGAGATGTACGTGCGTGTACGCAACACCCTCTCCCTCT
>KK502409.1:506412-528524 GCA_000688735.1 Glossina austeni
TTAATGTTTAAATTTTTTCCCAGAAATTTTTTTTTTTAATAAAAAAAACAAAAAATTGTTTTTTTTTTTTTTTTTTTTTTTTTTTTTTTTATTAATTTTTATAGCACATGACACGAATTGTTTTGTTAGTTTCATTACACGGTTAGTAAATTATTTTTGGTTTAATATGAACTTGAATATATATATGCTCATGTATATGCGTATTCTTGTGTGTAAGTGGGGTTAGTTTCACACTAATTAAAGTGGAAGATTAAGAAAATGTCTTTCTCTCTCTCTCTTTCTTTCTTTGTTTCTTTCTTTCTTTCTTTCGATCGCTAGAAAAAATGCAAAAATGTTTATAATTAGAAAAAAGAAAAAAAAAATTATAGTAATTTTTTTTTTTAAACCGTTTAATTTAATTTTTAGCAATTTGTTACGCTAAACAACCTTAGCTATCAATATCTACAATAAGTGATTACATAGAAACCTAGCTTAGCTGTTAGCCAACTAGTGAGGTTATAAGTTCTTAAAAAAAAAAATAAAAATAAAATAAAATAAAAAACAAAGAGAATTGTATTTAGCGCTTGCTGTTTTTTTTTTTTTTCTCTTATTTTCAAATTTTCAAATTCCTTTCGCGCAAGTCGCCCAACTTTGCTTCATGAGTAGTGAATGTAAGATTCTAGGTAAGCCATAGCACTCCCATTATTGCACTGTAACGGAATCATATGTAAATTAATGTTATAACCGATATGGATATTCTCACCATAGAGATCATATTCAGGGCATTTAATATCCGGAATATAACATAGAATACTAAACGGATCCGATACATTGGTCAGTAATGACTGGAAAGACTGACTGAAAGACTTTGTTTTTTTCCACAGTTCTATTTAACTCCTCTTCGTCAAGAGTAAGGCGAGCAATCCAAGGCTTCTCTTGTTTACCTTTTGATATAAAAAGCGGGGCCTTTCAAAATACGCTTCAGTTCGCGCTATGATCTGGAGATGTCGAAAATAGGACAAATGGGCTTCTGCGATGACCTCACTATTTGATTTGGGAAATAAGGCATGCGGAGGCAACGACGCGTACTTCAATTCATGTAATTTCATACTTGTATCCGTCACGTGCCACTTTAAATGTACTGGAAATTGCTTTCTTCAAGTTTCCAAAGCTCCATACAAGTTAAAGATTACCTATAGGTGTCGCGTACAACTTCAATTCACTATTCAATTTATCGAAAATATTTTTTCAGAATTCTTTTCTGCTCTACTACTCCTAAGCACCTCGTTTAAAATCAGCAAAGAAGGGTTGTTACGGTACCTCTCGAACCATTGTTGAGTTTGAACGGTATTTTTCCTATCAAAAAGAATGTTTGCTCGACACGGGAAGTTCGGATTTTTCCATTATTTTGAAAATAACACAAGCACTAAAATCAGTGCCTACACATATGCAATCCACGGTTCAAGATGGCGATCGAGTGCAATAGAAAGTTCCGTGTAATCAAAATTGCACAAATAACGGTAAAGAATGGTTATGTGAAGCTCTAACTTTTCCTAGTTGCTGGTGTAATTGAAATATAAGCCGACTTTAATCGTGTTTGAACACGACTTGACGCAATTAACAAAAGAAAATCGAACTGTGTTCAGAAGGTTTTGGATAATATTACAAGATTGTGTGCTTAAATAGGCGAAGAAAAGATGGGAGGTATGGGCTTTACATAAGTGCCTCCGGCTTTCCGATCTGCTTTTTTAGGATTCTTAAGTTGATATGAAAATTGGAAAAGCCCCGACCGATGTGATAGGTCAAACTTGAAAACAGCCAGGACGTGCCCCTCCGTTGCGCATTTCGATTAGTCCAAAAACAGAAACAGCTCGGAATGATAGTCAGCTTCGTTTTAATTTACGCATACAGCTGTGTATTAATAAAATTAGTCCCGTCTTGGGTCCTAGTAAACGTTGATTGGGTGAATTTGAACATCCATATATCCATCCATAGGACTGTATATGACTTTAGTTAGACCAGAATTGGAATAGGATTCCGTAGTATGGTCTACATCCTTGTCCTTGTCATCGTTGTCATGTCGACTTAATTAAATCAATTGCAAAACAATTCTTACTGTTCGCGTTAAGGAATCTGTGGTGGGACGCTCACGTTGAAACAAATGAATTTGCTTTCCCTTTACTAGAGGAACGTAATTTTATAGCAAAGTTGATAAATGGCGGTAATGGTTCGGCTGCCGTCTTCAATGAAATCAATTTATTTCAATGTCTCTACTCGTTCATCAAGGAGTCATCATATTGTAAAACTTCTATCAATTGCCTGATCGACTTAGGATTCCACGTAAGAACGTGGATCACGTTTATAATCTAGTCTCGTTACCGAGGTCAGGACGTGTCAAAAAAAAAAAAACTTTATAACGTTCGAGTATTGCTGATGAGGCATATCTAAGCGATACAATTAAAAGAGCAGCAGCAGCCGAGTAGGTAAGAATCGTGACCAGTGCTCACGGTGCGGTAGAGCTTCCTTTTTTTTTTTTTTGCTTGTAGTTGTAGTGAGTGTTCAGTCGGTAAAGGCATAACATTTATCGATTAGGCGCACACCCATTAGGTTGCGATCGTCACCTCTCGATTTCTCTCTCATTCCTCGCTTCTTTCTGACAGTCACCGTGTTACACGTCCTCTGAAAAAACGAATTCAAAACTCTTGTAGTAAAGTTATTACGTAACGTATAGTTTAGTGGTGCATTTACTGGGACTTAGCGTTGCATTTGCATGCTGATGCTCCTCATTGCTGGCCAATAGTTCAAGATTGTACGTGAAGAGGGCTTTCTTCATTTCTTACTTCTTTTTTCGTTTCACAAATAACTTTCATCTAGATTGTCGTATAGTCGTATAGATAGACGCCAAGTTAGTAGCTCCTGCGAATTTCATATCAAAATGCAATTTTCTGAATTTTAATTGAATTGAAAAAAATTAGTTAACTGAATAAACAACATGTTTAGAGCTAAAATGAAAAAAAAAAAAAAAAAAAACGAGAATCTTTGTTGACTTATTCCAGTCAATAGGGATAATTTGGAGCATTTATCGTTTTAGAAGCCACACACCATGTGTAAGATATTTAAAAGTGAACTGATTTAAACCAAATTCCTACCACATCTGTAAACTTTTAATGTGACCTTTAATGTTGCCCTAACTATAAATTACTATTCTTTGAAATATCCTTCATCTGTGCATCTGTTAAGAGTCGGCAAGGAGAGAGAAGAGCATTTTCAATTACAAAATATGTTTTTGCCATTTAATAAAATTCTGAACATCTCGGTCGAGTTTCTTGATTGACATGATGTTACTCCGATTAAGTAAGTATATTATGTAAGGGTGTTCCACACGGAATGATTAAGTTAATGTGCTTTCTCATATTGCGACTGGTATGGAAAGAGAAAAGAAAATGAAAAAAAAAAAAGGCTAAGAAAGAAGCGTTAATCGCAAAAAGAAGCATAAACACAATAATAATAATAAATGAGAGAGAGATGACCAAACCAAGGCAAACCAGAACCACTTCAAGCAATGGCCAAGACAGACAAATCTCCAGACAGGCAAGCAAACAAACCGTCATAAAACATAAGATAACAACATACAGTCAGTGAGCCTTAGGATATATGTTTAAGTTAAAAGATGGAAGAACTACGAGAAAAAAAAAAAAAGAGGAAAATGTAATAAAGAAAAGAAAAAAAAAGAAAAAAGAAAAAAGAAAAAAGAATAAATTCAAGTTCTTTCGAGGAAGACATAGATATTGAAAAAAACAATAAAAATTTTAACTTACTGTTTGTAAACTAAAACTTAACAAGTTCAATGGCAAACAGCCTAAGACATGAGGAAATAAATTTTCTTTTTTCTCGAAATAGAAATTCTTTCCAAAGAAAACCGAATGATTCTGGTTAAGGTTTCTGGTTATTTCATCGTTTCCTTTTTTTTATTTATTTATTTATTTATTTTTTTTTTTTTTTTTTTTTTTTTTTTTTTTTTGTGCACTTTTTACGGTTCACTTTTTGTGCCGTCTTCCCTTCCATTGGAGAGTTTGTTAAACTTTTCTTACCTTGCCAAAAATTAACGTGGTTTCCTTCTACCATCAGCAAGTCATAATAACTTCATTATTGAATATGCAGCACAAAATATAGATTTCTTAAATTATATGAGTTCTTCTTCAGCGATATCTTTCAGTTTTATTTAGCGATTCGCTTTAAACAATTTGTCTTGTCTAACGCTTTCTTTAATTCGTAGTATTGCACAACTTCTCGAAGTAGCTGAACCTTGTACACATTTTCCATGATTGACTTGAAATAGTTGCCCGGCCACGTGTACTGTTTTCAGTACACAAGCTTATTTTTTTTTTTTAAATTCATTTATTGAAATCTAAAAATTTATTGTTGCTATCACTCTTTTTGTGCAAATTAATTATGTTTACAACGCTAGTTGGAAAATACAAGAGGGCATGCAGGCAGGGTTATATATGCTGACAAGCAGTTCGACACGAAGCGTGTCAAGTTCAACCTCAGTAGCCTAAGTAATACTTAGATCTCTAACAGGAAGAAAAAAATTGACTCATCGTTAGTGTTTCATTCATTCGTTCCTAAGCGAGTGCCTCTACTGAAAGTCTTTCTCTAGGTTATAGTAGATAACCTAGATAAAGGATTGCTCTTAAGTTTAACATGGACTTTTTCTCCTTTTTCTTTACATTTGTTTGCCTCTTTTTTTTTTTTTTTTTTTTTTTTTTTTTTGAGTTGGAAAATATGCATCCGACATTTCAAAAAGTGTATATTTTAATCCGTCCGCGCACCTACTTGTCCCTATTGCTGGAATACAACGAAATTGAGATAGTAAGCGGAAACTCGGCGAGTGATTCCAAACGCATCCATCATAGACATGCGCCAACTAATTATAATCGATAGTGAATGTTAGTGGACGCTAATAATGAGACCGCTCCCCATCCCCCCATTGCCCTTGTGAACTAGCAAGACTTTAAAATATAATTCATAGAAGGTATTGAGAGAAATTTTTCTTATAAAGTGATTCTGTCAGCCCACTTGGCCATGCCCACAATTAATAAAAGTATTTTGCATTTTTATGGATTCGTTTCACGTGAAACACACGCAAGAGTTTCGCACGAAAGCGATACAGTTTTGTTACTTATTGTAGAGTGCTTTTTTATGTTGTTTTTTTCTTACTTCTCGCGTAAAAAAAAAATCCCATGCCTTACGCTTTTAAACCAGTTTTACGAAAACCTTTTGAAAATAAAATCAATTTTTTGGTGCAAACTTCTTTTCTTTTTAACACCATTTATAGAAGCTTTCTTAAACGACACGACATTAAAGTCATTGTTGTAGCACGAGTTATCCCCAAACACAAACAAACGTACAGGCCAGGCTAATATATATATATATATAGTATAGTATATATGTATACTATTCAGGTTGGCAGTCAAGCAAACGAAGAAACATATGAAGCAACGTTCGACCGATCGTAAGGTGGAAGATCGTCAGAATATAAATGAATGTTTCTAGTTTTTGGGTTTTCTCTCGTTGTTGCTATCATTACTTTTTGTCTTATTAATGACGCATACATGCAAACATACATATATAGACATACAAAGTTCAAAAGTGATAAACTAAAGACAACAAAACAAAAGACTTGAATATAAAACTCAGTGTTTGAAGAGAGACCAAATAAGAACATAGAGATGAACGCAGAACATGAGAAAAGAAAATAAATATATATATATATATATATATATATATATATGTATATGTAAATAAATACGATTTTAAGTCTTTAGGCGAATTCTGAATGCACCTCTCTTTAAATCTATGAAAAGTCGCGTAATTGTTTCCTTTGATAATTTTGACGATATCAGCGTTTTATTCGGACCTCTTTGTATAAAGCAATATTTCTCTGGACCCCATTAGAAGTTTATGAGAAACCTTAGTTGTAGATAATAGTTCGTAATTGATTTAATTTTCAGATATTGTGGTATTTTTGTGCTGACTACCTGGTATGTTAATCTTGTGTAGGCGTGTGTAACACACATTTAGATAATCTATTAATGAAGATCTATTTTTATACCTCAATCGATATAAGCCTTTCTATGACAAGACGCGGTATACTATTTAATATTTTCTAATGAGAATTGTTTTAAAAAACTACTTTGATATGATAATTGCTATGAAAATCCTGCCCCGAACCCGTCGATCTCTTTTTAAAACTCCAATTTATGAAAAGTAGTTCTGTTACATGGCAACCATGTAGTACTTTATATTAAAAATAATTGAAAAATAATAAAATCTTTCGAAAGCAAATTAAATTTCGACTACTCACACAGAAGCCCACAATTGGGCGTCCTAAGAAAAATATGTCTTTATAGAGAGACAAGTAAGAAAATTATATTCGGTTGTGATCGATGTTTTTAGACTAAAGAAAAATATTCATATTCTATAATATTGGGTGGGCGTGACGCATGTTTTTTTTTTTTTGTTTTTTTCAATTTCTTTAATAATATATCTGGACATTTTTATCGTGAGTCTATTGTAGCTTGTGAGCAAAGGGCAAACAACTCAGGAATTGGAGATGCTCCCAATTTATGCTGTAGTCGTGTCCATTTGCCGATTTACAGACCATAGCTGCGCTTTCACGACTAAAGCCAAGATTTACAGCAGACATATCAAACACGGATAGACGGACAGACGCTTATCCTTAAATCGATTCAGAATTTATTGCTGATCAAGAATATATACATACCTTGTGGGATCTTTGTACCTTCGTAATGGACTCGTCCTTGAGTGTTGGGCATAAAAAGATATAATTTATGATATTTTATAACGTAAATAAATGAAAAATTTTATTAGTCAAAGTGATATAGGATATAGGAATAGTCGGCTTTGCCCGACTTTAATATTTTTGCTTCTTGTTTAACTTAATTTTGAAATTTTTTTCCCAATATGATCGACAGTAAAATGTAACTGACAATCTCTAGAAATTTCCAATCATCTAACCGAGTACGAGTATATTCGGAAATTTAAAATGCTACAAAAAAAAAAAAAAAATTCGAATCTCTGAGCAGAAAATACAAACGTTCCCGAAGACTTGAGCGGGATCATGGACGTTGACTCGTAATTGGGTATAAAGTCACAGATCACAAGAGTAGCCATTTTTTTTACTGAAAATTTTACACGACTCGTGTCAATATTTCCGCCAATTTTTCCGCAAATACGATATTTGTTACAGATCGTGACTAACCAATAAAAATGCATTGAAAGGCTTCACAGTTTTTTTTTGTGCTTGTTTCGATTCCGTTTCAATTCATTGGCAAATTGTTTTGATTCTCTTGTAAGCATTTGTTCTTCGAGCTTAGTGTTTGCGATTTTGAGAATTCAAAATATATAGATTGGACCGATTAAACATATCTGCAGCATCTGCCTCATTAATTGATTAATTTAGAAAGAAAAAAATTACATTCGCTTTGGATCCAATGATTTGATTACCCAACCAGTATATGCACTATGCTTGCTTACAAGATGGAGTCAAATGGAGTTCATTAACTCTCTTCTTCTTGCACAAGACCAAATAGGAATTGCAATACAATAATACGAGAGCAAGGCGTTTCCAGAACTCTCGCACTCGTTGCAGTGTTAATGGTGGAGACCTATGAGAATCATGAATATCGGTTTGAATCTATTGCAATGAGGCCCAGGTTTGCTAAGCAAAGACCTTCCACCTTGAGACTTTCCCACCATGTTTAAGATATGTTTCTATGCAACTTATTGACAGCACTTTATCGATCATTTTACAAATTAAAAATCAAATATCACTTGGCATTGAAGCGTGTATTCACATACGAACCTTTGTAATTGTAGGTTGGCGTAGAAAGCGTGGACGGGGGGGGGGGGGGGGGGGGGGGAGCTCGCTGCCTTTCGAACTTTACCTAACCTAATAGAAGTGAGAAAGAGAGGAAAATACAAGAAATTAAGCTTAAGAATTTTAATGCTCGTAATAATATTGTTTTCAATGGACCCGCAGGTTGAGAGATTTTCTTTAAATCGTTTCGGTTATTTATAGTGATTAGGGGCATGCAAAAATATTAGACATTCTATGACAATATTAATACATTCTTATACGATTATGATTTTGAGTTTGTCACACACGTCTCATCTTTCAATCTAATACAACCAAGTTGCCGTTTGAGGCACATGAGTAATGCTAGGCTTACTTAAAATTATAGATGATTAACAATGAAACTATGACACGATGACACGTGTCATTGTCGTGTTACAAATAGTATTGTAAATCTAAAATATCCCTGTCTTATGAAGGCGAGTATAAAAAAGACTTGGCGATCGCAACCACCACCAAAGATATCGGAACACTTCTCTACATTGCTATCAATCAGATAAAAACATGTTTGCTTGTGTATGTGCTTGTTTATTTCTATTCTGTTTATGTGTGTGTGTGTGTGTGTGTGTGTGTGTGTTTTTTTTTTTATATAAATTTGTTATTCTGTTGGAATATTATACACACATAAATCTACAAGTGTTTGACTCGCTTTAATGTGTGCAGGAAGAGGTTAAATGTGAAATACTGAAAACTAATTAAAAAAAAAAAAATAATAAAACAAATTCAAAACTTAACACAAAGAAGAGAAAAAGAGATGAGTAGTGTGTATATAACAAGTAAGAAACAGTTGTTTACGTATTATATAAAGCAAAAGAGTTTATTAAACTGAAAGCAAAACATTTTATGACCTTGCAGACCCTATTGAAGGGTAAATCTCCGCAAGTGTTCCTGTCAACAAAATTTAAAAAAAACAAAAAAAAAAAACAATAAAAAGAAGAAGCAGCTATCGAAGAGAGTCGTCTATATTATTATAACAAAAAATAATAAAGAAAGAGAGAAATTTTGCTCTTTTGCTTTCTTGGAATCAGTATTTTTGATCCACACGATTATATATCGAAGTTTAGCAGAATTTTATTATGAACCGACCAAATCGATTTTTGTAGACTTTCTCTAAGGCTCTAATGTTGAACAAATATCTCATGTCCTATAAACATGAATCCTATGAATTCTATGAGTTCTAGATTCGAGTGAATATTTTTAACTCCTCCTTTCACTTCGAAAACATAGTGAGAATAAGATGAGAAGAAAGATGTTTGAAAGCAATAGACTAGAAGAATAGCATGCTGCTACTTCATTATATCCCAACTGCCGGTTTTGCCGGTTAAACGGATTCAAAATAATGATTTTGATGTGAATCGCAAAGAACGAACTGGACGGCCAGAAAAGTTCGAAGACAATGAATTGCAAAACTTATTGGACGAGAATTCTTAAGAACTTTCGAACAGTTCAGCAGTGGATGAATCAATGTCCACTATACGAACTGACTGAAAATGTCATTTGGAACCGTTTCAATATCGCAGTTTCATCGCCAGTGTACCTATTGCGGCAAACAGTTACGGGTTGGTCCAGAAGAGTCATCCACATCGACACCGAAGCGGAATATTCGTAGCCATAAAGTTTTGCTGGGCATAGGGTGGGATCAGCAAGATGTAGTGGCTTACGACCTGCAAAAGCCGAATAAACCTGTTCCGGCAGATGTCGACCGACGTCAATCAAACATACTAAGCGATGTATTGTTGCGAAATAGGGGCTAACAGAAGCAATACCATCCCCTTGTATGATAACGCTCGGCCACACGTTGCAAGTGTTGCAGGTCGAATGGGAAGTTCTGTCGCATCCAGCGCCCTCATCAGACGTAGCGCTTTCCGATTACCACTCACTCGCATCGATGCGGCATGTCTTGCTTGGCACGCAGCTTCGATGGGCTGAAGAAGTGCAAAAATGGGCCAGTGTTTAGATCGCTACCAAGTCCATATCGTTATTTCGCCACGATACCGTCATGTTGTCAGAAAGATACCAACTTTCAAGGGAAAAAATTATCAAAATACATACAAGCACTTAGTACATATGCATCGGGTTGAGAAGCTTGATGAAGCTTTTAAAAATCTGAAATGTTAAGAGTTGAGATCTGTTGCTTATAGCTTATCGTACCGCAGAATATATATGGAAAGTGCGTTTAGCTTAAGTACAGCAATACATATATTGATACCGCAGAATATATATGGAAAGTGCGTTTAGCTTAAGTACAGCAATACATATATTGATACATATAGAAGACCTTTCGCTAAAAGGTCATCCGAAATACGAATCATAACGAACGAACGAACGAAATCACGTAACACTTTTGCGGATGTAGACGCTACAGCATTCGCTCTCATTGTTAGCTAAAATAAGGTGAACGCAGTAACATTTCGCTTTTGAAGCGAATTATTTTTCATTTAATTTGCTATTGTGCATGTCAACGCATTGATTAACTAATAATTCCCCTATAGCATCGAAACCGAACAGATTCTCTCATTGAGCCTTTTGTCTAATACTTTCTCTTATCTGAATATTAGGCAAAATGACGTAATGCTATAGCATTCTTGATCTTCTAACTGCTTGTGGGGAATGCCTTTAATATCAAATTTCGATTGTTCAGAGCTAATTTTCAAATAAATTTATAATCAATTTTTGAACATCACTGAAATATGTACTGCATGCGTACGAGTGGCATTTTTAAAGCAAATCAACTCAGATATGATTTTCAAAGCAATTCGATCCACATTAAAAAATAAATAATCTTGACAGACGACGGTACTGTCAGCTTCTAATAATGAAAATATACATTTTATTCAACTTTTTAAAACGATTTAATTTCCTATATATTAGGGGGACCCATAAGTAATCAATTATTTTCAATTCATAGACAAAATGTTTTTTTGAAACGACATTTTTATTTTTTAATCGCTTATGTAAACACCGTTCCTGCAAAAGTTCAACCCCGCCTCTTGAAAAAGTGGGGTGGGCGTGACTTGAAATATAACTCAAGGTGCGTTTGGACAGCGGATAAGAAATTAAAATTTTTATTTCGTAACGAATGCTCCAGTGACCTGAACAGATCGTAGTCCGACGGTGCTAGGTCTGGAGAGTATGGAGGATGCGGTAGAAGTTCCCAAGCTAGCCGCTTAATTTTCTCTTGAATAACCTTCGCTGCATGAGGACGGGCATTATCTGGTTGGAGTATCACACCTTTTCTGTTCACTAAAGCTGGTCTTTTTTCTATGAGTGCGGACTGTAGCCGTTGTAATTGTTGACAATACAGGTCAGCAGTAACTGTCTCCCCAATAAGTCAATAATTCGTAACGCACTATACTGGAACAATCCCACCAAATACACAATAACACCTTCCTCAGGGTGGTTTAGGGGTTGGAAGAGGTCTCTCTTTTTGCAGACAACCATTGTTTCGATTGCTTTATGTTATCATAAAGGATCCATTTTTCATCTCCAGTTACGATCCTAGACAAAAAGGGATCTCTGCTTAGTCTGGTGAGCATGGAATTGCAAATTGTTTGCCCAAGATCTTTATTGGCCTCAGACAACAGGTGTGGAATCCTTGTGTACCTTTTTAATTTTTTTTAAATGCCTTTGTACGATGGACTTGGTAGACCCAAGGCTTCTTGATAGTTCCTGCATAGTTAACCTTGGATCGGACTCCACTAGAGATTTTCAGGCGTTGTTATAATTGAAATAAAATAATTGATTAGTTATGGGTCCCCCTAATATATGAACGGATCAATCAAATTGTGTGGATGCCAAGTTTCAGGTTTAATTTGCAGTATTTTTTTTTTATTTCACATTGTGGGAATTACTGAAAAGCCACAGAACAAGCTAGGACTACACCGCTCTTGATTATATCAACTCAACGTCTCAGATAAAGTTTACACGGGCCAGAGTCGAATGATCAACTTGGTATTGTTTTGTTTGTTGTCAATCTATGATCGTTGGAAATAACGATGTAATTGTTTTGTGAATTGTGCGTGTGTGTGTGTGTGTGTGTGTGTGTGTGTGTGTGTGTGTAATGAAACAATTGATTGAATATTTTCCAATACTTTTTGATCAGTAATTTCTGATGACAGGCATGTGTGCGCTGGCTGTGCTAAATAAATCGATTATCAAGTTCTTTGTTCACAAATTGTTTTTCAAGTGTTGAAAGACATAAAATATTAACATGAATTGCTAACCTAGCGATGACCCAATAATATCTATGTAAAAGATTATATCATGCTTTATGCGGCAGCTAAAACAACTAGCAACAAACCACTGGTGTTACTTATTACATAATTTATGTTGAAAATAAAAAGTTCACGTTCATAAGCTAAGCCAAGCTACTGGCGTTGAGGTGTGCCTGCCTTATTTAATATTTACTGGGCTGCGGTAAAGTTCACCTGATCATAATATGTGTTGGTTTTTGCCTTGTTTTTGGTTTGTCGTCAAGAATTTTATAAATTTCATAATTTTAAACAAATTGTGCATGGCTTTGTGCTAAGCAACGAGAAATTACTTAAAAAGAAAAACGTACAATAAACACAGAAAAAAAACAAAAAAAAAAAACCAACAACAATGAAGCATAAATATTTTGAAGGTGTGACTTAATAAAAACCAAAAAGAAAAAAAAAAAAAAATTCAAAAACAAGAAAAACTTTTTATTAAATTAAATACAACTTAGAGAAGAATCAGCGGAAGAAGAAGGTTTGCCACACGCTAGAACATACAATCAACAATCCCCTTAACACAAAGCGATATACATTTAAAGGAGTTGTTCGAATCGATGTATCTGGCCTGTAATATATATATATATATATATATATATATATATATGTACATATATATACGTAATATACGAGGTGTGTTCAACGAAAAAAGCGAGGTGTCGAAAAATATTCATGCACTCAAAAATATCGATTTTTTCCTCTTCAAAGCAATCCCCCTTAGATATAATACGCTTGTTATAGCGCTTCTTTCATTCCTTGAAGCACTTCTAATAGGCGCCTTGAGCGCATATTCTGTCAGTGATACGGTCTTTATCTCTCGAATCGTGGCAACTTGATTCTTTCATGGGTCTTTTCATATTTAGGAATAGGAAAAAGTCACAGTGGGCCAAGTCCGGCGAATCCAATGTTATTTTCGGCCAAAAAAAGTACGAACAGACAGTGGCATCTGAGCTGGCGTACTAGGTTGGCTGGGCATAGGTTTCACGCTTAAAACATTCGAACAAAATGCATGGCATGAGCCTTCCAATATGCGCCATATCTTCAAAAGTTCTCCACAATAGTTTTCCTCATTGCCTCACGTTGTTGTCATTAAGCTCTTCTCGAGTTTGTGTGCAGAGCTGGTTCCACTTATAAACATTTTTTATTTTTTTACTCAAAGTAAATTCCGCAAATGCCACGATCAACATTTGAAGTGAATTGGATCTGATCTCTTAAGCGCTATTTTTCACTTAACATTTAGCAGCGATTCTTTGATCCAAAACACATCTAATGTCTATATATGTCAGAAACGAATTACAAATGCAAAATGTCTTATAATATCAACATTTGTTGAGGGCATGTGTACTAAAAGAGCAAACAAAAAAAAAAAAAAAACATCAGAAGATCGAATATATTTAGCGCTCGAAATTTGAAAAGAAAAAAAAAAAAAATTCAGAAGATCGAATATATTTAGCGCTCAAAATTTGAAAAAAAAAAAATTCAGAAGATCGAATATATATAGCGCTCGAAATTTGAAAAAAAAAAAAAAAAATTCAGAAGATCGAATATATTTAGCCCTCGAAATTTGAAAAGTCACCCATATTTTTTAACACTCCTCATAAACATATATATATATATATATATATATATAATCACAACAATAGTGATGATACTAATGATAATAATAATAATAATAATAATAATAATAATAGTAATAATGATGACAGTTGGTAATGTTGGTAATAATAAATGATTAAAAGGTTGACACATTCCCAAATAATAAAAATTAATTTTAATTTCTCTCTCCCGACATATGATATGAGACAATGACCCACGGATGAGAATTATTTAAGTTATTTGTAATCCTTTTTAACTAGACGGGTTACTGGCCCAAGTATTAAGTTAACTGTAGATTTGTTACCATTTCAAGTTAAAGTAAGAGTTTAAAGCTATTTTACGCGGTGACCGCAGAACGGTATATATGCGACCGTAAAACAAGGCAAGCCAAGTAATCATAGTAATAAAATTTATAAAATAGTCAACTTGTTATGTCGTTGTTGTTGTTGTTGTTGTTTGTTTAAAGTCGAGTCAATTGCTTTTCATAGAACTTTAAAAAACTTTATGCAGTTCTCACAATATTTGATAATTTTTTTTTTTGTTTTTTTTGTTTTTTTTGCTTTTTGCCGTTAAATGAACTCATGCGTAGCAGTTATGCAAGTGAACTGAAAAAGACAAGAAAATAAATGCTATTAAATAAGACCGAGACAGTTTTATATTCAGCAAAATGTAATTTAATTCGAATTGAAGTTTTTGCCTACCTTTACTTCTTCTCACTGTATGCGACAATATTCTCTCGCAAAGGGAAAAACAAAAATGATATGATACTCCGTCGTCTTACACACCCAAACACTCAAAGTCCCATGATCTTAAAATGGTCAATGGTGCACGCGTGCAAGTGAAAATAAATGAGGCGATGTTTTAAAAATGCCGGAAGGTTTTTATTACCATACCTGGTGAGATGGTGTTACGCGCGTTTCGAAATTGGAATTTCAGTTTACAATTTTGCGTGAAATTTCCGGTCTCGTGTTTCGCCAACACTGTTAGAAATTATTTGCGTGAATTTAGGGCGAAATCTCTAAAGAAAATCAATGGATTTTTCAATTTTCCGATAAAGCGCGCGAAATGCTGCGTCAATTCGGGAGTTTATGATCGAAACGCTCTATGCCGATTGCAACAGCGTGTAAAAGGTTTACCCGCTTGCCTTCTAGAAATTTTGGTGTTAAGGATGTAAGTCATTTTGTCATGTAAGTCAATCAGTCAGTAAAGAAGTCAATGGCGTTTTGACGAGTGCCCCGATACAATTTTGCGCTTTATCTTTGTCAAGCTAATAATAAACTGAGAACTAATTAAAGAACTATCTGTTCTCCGTTTTAAGTGATCTATATAAGCGATCTATCCGTTTCCCGTCCACAATGTTGTCTGATATTCGTCGAGATTTCAGCGTACGAAAAAGTTTTGTTACTAATCTATACTGAACTGAAACATGCTTTGTCGTCTGTTCGTCCCTCCTTGGCAGACGAGACGTGATAGTATGTGATCGGTATGATTGACTAAAAATTTTATTAAAATCAAAATCAAAAGAAATTATCTTTTTTCAAAATATAAGACGAGTCGCCGTTCTGTTGGACAACAAATACGAATCTGTTGTCTGTTGTCTGTTGTCGATTCGCACACATTACAGCATCTCAGCATCTCGGATTGTTATAATAAATTCTTAACTAAAGTAAAATTTGATCTACTATCTGCGATAAAATCCTAAGCGAGAAGTAGATGACTTCGAAACTGTAGCGATACAATTATTTGTCCAAATTGTCAGTACAATACGAATCTTTAATTATATTTACAGAGGATAAAGTTCTCCATTGTTTCACAAACTTAAAATTTCTCTTTTACTCCGAACCCCGACAGCATTCCTTCTATTAGCTTGAAAAGTTATGCTGAAGAGGTAAAATTTTGAATCTATTTTTGCATATAGGCGTGTTCCCGTCCACGTAAAAGCCTACTTACATTCTTGCCCCTAACAAGGCGGCAAATAGGTATTTAATTTGGAATTATGGAGTCATAGCTAAACTAACCCAAACTATTGGAATTTCTTGTTAATCGTTTAATAAGCGAGGCCCGTCAGAGATAGAATGCGCCCTGAACGAAGACGGGCTCATCGGACGACGATCGACTTCGAACAACCTGCACGAATTATGCTGCGACATCTGTAAGGCTTACTCCGATAGGAGTTAAACGGACCGGCACTACAAAACGATGTTCGTTGGACAGAACATGCGTTCGAACTGTCGAATGACGCAGTCAAGGGCTTAGGTTTTTTTAAAGGCGCAATGCAAAAAATACTTGCCCTATATCCGGCAAAGATAGAGTATGAGCTACCACCCACCCATGCGGTGGTAGCCTCCAAAATTTGCTTGCACTCTGCCGACCGCATATAGCGAAAGGCTGAGGCGCTCATGGGCGATGCAATTGTGCCCAGAACTCTCGATACCTTTCGACATCAGGTTAATATAGGCTTTGTTGCACTTATGTACTGGAAAATTTAGGACAAGTGTTCCAAAGAGATAAAATACTACAACAGGTCTGCACATTTTTCTCAGCGTTCTCATCCATTCGCCATGGAATGGCCTCTATCTAGACCGACAGACTACCACGACTCGTTGTTATTTAACCGTACTGCCCGCCTTTGGAACAACCTACCAGCCGTAGTTGGTGTCTCCATTTTGAAGTCGAATTTTCTCAAACACTCCTCGCGTTCTTCACCCAATTCTTCCTGTGGCAAGTGTAAGAGGCATCCTCTGAGAGAATCCTTAAACAAAATTAACTTTAACGTGCCTCGTCGTCTAGCCCATCAGTTGCAGTTCATTACACTTCATCTATGTAGAGTCCGTTATGAGTTCACATTTAATTCCGTTATCGGAATCGAACAATATAATCGAAGAGCGTCTATTCCAAAGTCTCTCGTTTTCCAACAAATGGGTGCCAAACTTTGCTTATATCTACCAGCTATGGTCGCAAAATTACTTTGTATAAGTTTTTTGCCCGATTTTTTCTTTTCATTTTTAATGTGAAGTATCGTTTCGGAATTTGCAGAATGCGTGTGGGTGGGGCGGCAATTCGAACTTCAAATTATTAAATTTTGCCATTGCAGTCATTAAGCTCCTCATGATGCGGCGTTTTTCCTCTATTGAGAGTATAAAAGCGATATGCATTTTGAAGCCATCTTTCTCGAGCTCAAATCTTTATGCAAAATAACAAATGCATCGGCTTTTGATATCCCATTCGAATGTCAGATATCTCTTGTAACTCCACTTTCTTCGTATAGTGTGAGGGAATTATCTTTTTTGTGGTGGGCGCATCGGTGTTTGAAATCAGTAAACAACCGAATAATTGTTGTTTTAACGGCCACGAGTTACGTAAGTGCTAAGTTTTCAATTCTATTTTTACTCATCGAAAAGCCTGAACAAATCATCGAAATATTATAAAATTTTGATAGGCTTTGAGATCCATTCAGGGATGGATTACTTGCCTGACAATTATTATTAACCGATCAAATGCATTCTAAGCGAACAAAAAAAACTTAATAAATTCGATCAAAAAAAAAAAAAAAAAAAAAGTTTATTTTCAATATAGTTTTTAACCCATAAGACATCTAGCGAAGGATGGCTATTATTGTTACTCACTTTTTCTTTTTCATAATTAACTTTGCTTGTGCTGTGAATTTGAACTAAGTGCCTGTAAATGTGAAAGTACTTCAAGCCATATTCATACATATGTGTGTGTGTGTTTCGGTTCAAAATTTTTATGTTTAAATTGAAATCTGTTGACTGGCGGGACGGACAATTAATTCGATCCAATGATTCAAATTTTTCTTTTTTTTTTTTTTTTTTTTTTTTTAAAACCTATAGAAATTGCTCTAGATAATGCAAAGCGGAGCAATTGATAAATGAATTTTTTTATAGATTTTTGACTTGAGTCATTATTCAAATCACCGCCACAGACACAACGTACGTACGATAGTTAATGTAGTTTGAAGGCGCATAACAAAACGGTTACAAAGTCATTGCCTGCAATAAATGTATCATTCCGCACAATTAATAAAAAATTAATGCATAGAAAATAATAATAAAATTATGTAAAAAAAAAAAAAAAAAACAAAAAGTCAGAGAGAAACCAAAACCTTGACTAAACATCTGTAGTTTTGGTTAGCCGTTGAATTTATTTTAGTTTTTATTTAATTTTTTTTATTTTTTTATTTTTTTTTTTTTTTGTTTGCAACAAACGTTTGTCGATTTTTTAAATTCAAGTCAAGCATAACAATTTGTAATTGTTTTTACATTAAAATATGTGCATATATGCATGCATTTAAGTTAATAGCAGACATATACAAATAATAAATTGATTTATTATTATATTAACCAAACGAAAACAAAAAAAAAGCGAAAAATTAAAACAATACAAAATCAAACATACGAGAGAGCAATAAAGAAAAAATAAAAAAAAAAATAAACAAAAAAAAGGAAAGTTTTATTTCGCAACAATAATGAATATTTTATAGACTTTTTTTTTTTTTTTTTTCAAACAAATCAACTCAGCTGTGTGATCACATTTGTACAATTAGTTTAAACCGAAATCATGATCATACGCAGCGATGGTATTATTATTAACATTATTTTTATTATCATAATTACTCCACTTCGTTGTTATGGTACAATAGTTTTGTCATTGCTTTTGTAACGACGGCTTAATATTCATCTCTCCTACGAATACAAAAACAAAAAATGAATAAAAATGCAACAGCAAAGCGCATTTAGCCTGCGAGAAAGCAATCGTGGTTAACTGGGCAGAATTGCTTTAGTCAAAGGTAAGACTGGCGTGGCTGGATTCTGGAGTCAGCCACTGGCAAACCAAAGGCTAAATGATGATAACGGCCTTATCCCCCCCCCACTCCCCACCGTAATAGCTCTTTCTAGCTAGTTCCCATGACCTTTGTACCGCATTCGAAACTTCAATTTAGCCAAGTATCGTACCAGGTACGGAAATTCCGGAAAAAATTCGACGAAAATGAACAGAAAAGAAAATACATTAACTGAAGCAGAAAGTTCCACATGAAAAAGAAAATGAAAAGATCGAGAAGGCCCCATATGACAACTGAGTCAATCGCGACTGTGGTGTGTTTTTATCTATAATCAAAGGAAATTAATTCGATGTTCTCAGTTTACGAGGATGGAAGTTTATAAAAACACTATTACAAGAATAAATACATTTTTCACTTAACGAAACTTTCAAAAGTTTTGATTTTTTTTTAAATTTAATTTTTTAAAATTTAATAGTAAATAATAACTGAAAAGCCCTTATTTCTGTGATCGTTTGATCGCTCAATCAGTCTAAGCTACTTTACGGTTTTAGGCAGGTCCGTCTGTCCGCCGAGTTCTTTCTGGCTGCAAGTATTTATATTGCAAACCGATATCTAGAAACATATCTTTTTCATGGATGTCTGCAAACCAAGTTTAAGAATGCGGAAAAGCTAAACGGCCGTAATATAGTCAGAAATTATTGCTTTTTAATTTTGGGTTTCTTTCTTTGCATTTGTTTTTTTTTGCTTACTGTAATTGCGCTTAGTACTAATTCCATGCACAAAATCTGTGCCAAGAGTTTAGAGGGCGAAGACCTTTTGCCGCCTCAAAATTCTTACCAATAATATAAATCGATTTTTAATAATGGGCACATCACTCAATAAGTCCGTCGGAGAGACAAGTTTTTGGCTGGATTATTAATTTTAAACAAAGTCATGGGGCAGGTAGTCTCCGACAAAATTGTTTTGCAAGACCGATAAGTGAAAATTCGTGAGATAGTTAGCAGCTCAAGGATATGAGAAGGCGGTGGTGCATTCACTATTTTGCATGGACATTAGTCCATGAGAAGACTCTGTTCAGGTATCGCCTTTACTCAGTTTTGACGAAACCTTTTTGATGTTTGAGAGCACTGTTGGACGCTGTTTAGGCGCAAGAAAAAAGATTTGCTCATACGAGTTATGATAATAAATGCAACAGGGACGCGTCATCATTCGACATTTCAGAGTCGAAGGGTCAGTTAGCCGAGTCGAGACAACAAAAGGGCGAAAGGTGTTCAAAACAACCAAAAAAGTAGCTCTACTGAAGCAACTGTAACTTGTAAATTTTCACGCATTTCATTTGAAGTCTGGTACATTCCCGAAACCATATGGGTTTGTCAAAAGTGTTGCCACGTATGTATCAGACAGGGGACTTATTGAGTGCTGTGCAATTTGCATCATCAAGGACCTAATAAAAGTACGCGTATTCTTGATCCATGCAATCGATTTGAGAATATCGGACGATTTTTTCGTTCTCGCGTCCGTGCGATCGAAAGCCCGACCATGTATGTATCAGACAGGGGACTTATTGAGTGCTGTGCAATTTGCATCATCAAGGACTTAATAAAAGTACGCGTATTCTTGATCCATGCAATCGATTTGAGAATATCGGACGATTTTTTCGTTCTTGCGTCCGTGCGATCGAAAGCCCGACCACCGTAACTATGTACATATACATTGTTAGTAAATCGAAGCGACAGATCTGATTAAATTGCAATTGATAGCATCATGCCGAAGTTTTGTACAAATCTAGAGCAACGCTTTCGGAAACTTAAAAATGATTGTGATTCTCACAAAAATAAACCCAAATGTAACAAGAGAAACATGTAGCTTTCAAAGTGCAATAAATGTCAATATAGAATGTGGTGGAAGCATTTATCCGGTATATATGAAAAATTTGATGCTGAGGGTGAACTGATGCGTCCGATTATGGCTTTAATAAAAATTTTGTCTGGTATTCACGATTCGTCTTAAAGCAAATACAATTTTCTTTGGTTTATATGCGTGTGTGTATGTGTGTTTGTATTTTTTTTTTTTTTTCCTATGTTTCTTTTGTTTTTTTAATGAAGTGCATATTAAAAGTTTAAAGCATTTTTGTTGTTATTGCTTCATTTTCCATTTATGTTTCTGTTTTGTGACATTAAGTAAGTGTGTGTGTGTGTGTGTGTTTAAAATTGTAAGTAATATTTTATTTTGCTCTTTTACTTCTTTCATATATGTTTTCCATATAACATATATTTAACTAAATTATTCACATGTATTGTGTACCCATTAACTTTTCTTTGTTGTTTGCTCTTTGCCACAATTTTTTTTTTTTTTTAATTTTTTCTTTTTTTTTGTTTTTTTTTCTTGTTAAATTCAAGCTATTGTTGTTGGCTATTGTTTACTCTTGTAGTCATTTAATTTCTATATTAAATTTAAAATAAAAAAAAAAAAATATTTTTTTTTTTTTTATTTTTATTTATTTATTTTACTGACATTTAACATAAACACAATACGAAACTTCCGATATCAGTTAAGAGATAAAGTTAATAAAGTAATTAAATATAATTAAATTAATTGACTGTTGATCCTTTTTTTTTTTTTTTTTTTTTGTTGTGTTTGTTACTAAATATTTGCGATCATTCCTTTCGATAAACATTTATAAAAATACATATTAGCAATCACTTCAAAGATTATAATTATATGATATGCAAAAGAGTGGCGATAAACAACCAACTCCGTCGACAAAGATGTTTCGATTAGAAGACTTTGTTAATAAACAATTTCATCGTTTTTATTATACGAAAGGAGACAAATTTTACATTTGTCGCTTATTATGCCATTACGTTTGTAATGACAACAAATCAGATAATATTCGGCTGTGGCTGAACAGAGAAAGAAACGAAATTTCCCTTTTTTACAATATTGAGGCCCATTGTCCTAAGGTTTTTATTGTGCGTGTGTTGTAGCTTATGCTTAACGGGCAAAAAATCCCGAAAGCCGAAACGTGCTTTATTCATATTGCAGTGTGTGTGTGTGTGTGTGTTTTGGGCCCTTACCAATATTAGCTTACGTATAGCGATTTCGAATGTTTTCGAAAATTTCTTACTTTTACTTTCATTTTTTCAATCAGAAGTCGATTTACTATACCGACCAGCAGAAAGACAGACGAACTGACAAACATATTCGGGACGATTCAAATTTGATTCTCAACAATAGTCTGTTGACTTTACACATCTCAGCGAGTTGTCAGATTTGTTGAATAACAGAAAAAGAGATATGTTGACCTTATCCCGTTTCTGAAGCTTCACGTTGTGTATTCTGCACGAGGTTGCGTACCCATAAAATGTTTACTTGCATATAAACTATTTCTCACTCTGTATACATAATATATGCTGACTTTCTCTACATTCTTAATACATACATACATATCAGGAATAAAGCAACGAAGTATTTTGATCTTTGCAAGAGCAAGAGAGCGTGTACGTCATTTATAGAAACAAACGAATTTGATTTTAAAATCCAA
>KK502409.1:546786-568171 GCA_000688735.1 Glossina austeni
GACAAGCTTCACTCTTTGAATCAGTCAGGTAGAATAAAACATGGATCTATCCTAAGTCCTTCTGGGTGGGACAAGCTTCACTTTTTGAATCAGTCGGTAGAATAAAACATGGATCTATCCTAAGTCCTTCTGGGTGGGACAAGCTTCACTCTTTGAATCAGTCAGGTAGAATAAAACATGGATCTATCCTAAGTCCTTCTGGGTGGGACAAGCTTCACTTTTTGAATCAGTCGGTAGAATAAAACATGGATCTATCCTAAGTCCTTCTGGGTGTTTTAGACATGCGCGCAAACTTAATATACCCCTGTAGTATGACAAGTGGAATAGGGTATGCCAAAAAAAGAAGATAAACAACCGACCTTAGAAAGAATCCTGGATTCCCAGAACCTCAAGCAAATACATAATCGTTGTAAAGTCTTTCTTTATGGTAATTGAAAGCAACTCTCTTGAGCTCTCAATATTTTATTCTATCCACGATTTGCAGCCTGCTGACTGACCTATGACTGAACTTCGATATGCTATTATGTATATATATGTATATATGTATATATATGTATACGTTATGAACCAATATTTTGATTTATTTAAATAAGTTGAGAATTACAAAACCAAAAAGTATTTTACTTTTTTGACGAGTTTGTTGTGCCCCTTCTTGATAAGTCGATAAGTAAGTAGAGTTGATTGATTATATCTGATCTGATTATAAATTTTGGATAGAATTTATATTAATTTTTTTACTATTGTTACTTGTTGTATAAATTATAACCATAATAATAAATATTTCGCCTGTCAAAGCGATTAGCAAATTTAATATAATAAACTTGCGTACCTAAATGGAAAAGTGTTGGAAAAAAATTGCAACATGACAAGAGAAAGTGTTAAATTACACAAAAGTGAACCCAGATATCTGCAGTAGTGGGAAAAATTGAGAGAGAAGTATAAGTAAGTGAAGAGATAGAAAGAGATAAAGAAATAAAAAGGAATAAATCACCGCCCGCCGCCTTGTAAAGGAAAACACTTTAAGCACTTTGTATAAAAATGCATTCATACTTGAGTTAACATTTTCAAGTATCTTTAGAGCGAACATTTTCAAGCCAAATATCTATCGTACACACTGTCCCACTTAACTCTAATAGCTTGTGTTTTACGCAAGAAGTTATAAAGGATTTTGAGTGATTGATTGAACGCTCAAGTTATTAGCATTTTTAGGTTAATGCCATTTAACAGTTAATAGCTGATTAAATTTTAAATTATCCGAATCGTTCAGAATCGTTCGCACATGTCTGTCACATGCCTGGCCATTACCAGCAACCAACAAAAATCCATTATGATTGGAAATTATTGTACTGTGAAGTTGAATTTGATCTGCAGAGAGCAAAAGATTTGCACTTTATGTTAAGTGAAGGGAAACTTGCAAAATCGTCCAAAGAATTAAATTTTATTTAAGGATCGATCGTACAGATCGAACTGTAACCGAAAACTTCGATTACACGATTACACGATAACTATGTGTTGCTTAGGGAGCGGAGAAACAAAATTTGACAGGTTATAGACGCAATTAATTGCGAAAAAGCTATCGGGGTTGTCGTAGTTTGTTGTAATTTTTTCTGCATTATGGGCGTGTCTTCAATTTTGCAACTATGACAACTCGTAAAGTTTACCCGTCAAATTGATGTGTTTTCGTAGAAATAGTTACACAACATAACATTTACATCAAAACATCAGAAGTGGGCGTGTCCCAGAGAAAAAACAGTAGATATATCTATTTGCTGAATTATCTCATTGAAAATCAATATATATATGAAATGTGTAAAGATATCGATTTTCTTATGCGGAATTTTTAACTAACTAACAACAACTTCCGAAATGATTGATTATATATATCATTCACACAAGGGATTGGAAAATTATTCGATTAATTGTTATTGAGGCCTCTTGCATCGCATTTCAATTCGATTAGCACATGCCTTTTGATCTGTTTACTGCATTAAGTAAGAGCAAGATTGACCAGTTGCATGTCCGTGGATAATTACTTCAGTTTATCGGTAAGTGAAGCGAAGTGATTCAGCTTAAAAGCAATTAAACAAATTTTCGATATCAATGCTTTTCGGATAGGAAAAGCTTTTTGTTACTTAATAAGCTTTGTATCGGTCGACAAACAGGAACAAAGCATTCTTCCAAAAATTGTTAGTGTCTTGAAAGCAAAAGTTCGCGGAAAATAGCGTTTATTTCATACAACACTGGCTCACAAAGCGCATACAATGGTCGAATTACAGCAATGGGAATAAGATACTCATCGGACCTAATACTCTTTGATTTTCATCTGTTCGTAAACGATAACGACATGTATACGTACACTAACGCAACCATAGAAGATATCGACTTTAAATTAAAAGGAAAAGAATTTCAAAAATTCGGTGAAGAGAAATCCAATAAACTTAGGCCTTCTAATATTCAAAATCGGGCATTACAAGCCTCATAAGATATGTTTATAGTTTTAAACAATGCGAGAATTGCAACTACCTGTTAGTCGGTTTCTCACCTGTTCGCCGAATGCTTGTAATCATTAAAAATTCAAGCAGCAAATTAAAATTCGTAATAGAATTGATCGATCAATAAATCCCAGGACTAATTAAAAAAATCACTCTATTCATCTTAATCATATATTGAGTTAGAACGTTAATCGAACATTGAGTATAAGCCATTGAGTCTCACGCTAATGCACTAAAAAAACATTAGATCAAAATGTAACGGTAATCGGAAGGTTCATGACTTTCAGAAATTTTCTTTTATAGCGCTTTTGTTTAGCAAACGTTGCTGAACATGCAGTAGTAACATATCCTTTATTATGCCTTTATAATCCTTTATTCCTCATTTGATGGTGTCAATGTAGAAGAAGATAGTCCTTGATGTTCTGGTCAAGGGAATGCAAAAAGATGCTCATTAAACCTCACATATATTCGGAGTGTCTAAAGATACGGTGAAAGGCCTAAGTTTTTAAAAGCGTAGAGAATACTTCACTACATCCCTTTCTTCATTACCCTTCACACTACGTGCATCCAGCCAAAATTAGAGTATAACTTGCATGTGTGGGCGGGAGCCCTCAAGTTTTTCTTGTGGACGCTCGATCGCACACAGCGAAAGGCTCAGGTGTCCGCGTGTCCAAAACTCTCGATACCCTCGAACATCGAACAACAATGAGAGTTGTGTAGGGCTCATATATAAGTCCATCCACGTTAAGTGTTCTACAGGGATAAAGGAGATCTATCCACCAATGATCTCCTTTCACGAGGATTACAAGGCTACCCCAGCATTCCCACCCATTCGTCCTGGAGTCGCCTATATACCGTGCGACAGACAATCGCGACTCGTCGTTATTTAACTGTATTGCCCGTCTTTAGAGTAACCTACCAGCAGGTACGTTTAAATCAAAAGTACACAAACACTATTTTCCCTTTCCATCCTTCGTGACCACCATCGCGCCCGCGCCTATAGAGCGTATCCGCTGAGTGGCTGGTCATATACAAAAAAAAAAAACAACTAAGAAAATTATATTCATTCGTGACCGAATCTTTGACACTCATCACCGTTGTCCTAAGAAGACAAAAAAAAAAGTAAAAAAACTAAATTTTCATGCTCTATAATATGGAGTGGGGGGAGGGGGCTGCTTGTCTTTTTATTTTCAAAGTAAAAGTTTTTGGTGTATGGGTGCGTGGGCCGCGTCTTTGAGCCGGCCAGGTAGGTCACTACTACCTAACAGATTACTCAAGGAGTTCGTAGGATAACATACAGATGTGAAGTTGCTGTTGGCATATTCCGACAATTTCTAGACACCGTATCCCCCGAGCAAATGAAATTCCATGACATTCTGATCATTAGGCTACACACGAAGCTCAAATTTTTGTAATATTTCGCGAAAACAAATGCAGCCTCACACAACGCAATTGTTGCTTGCCAACCAATGATCGGAATGTCATGAAATGTCATTGCAACGTTTCCTTTGAAGAGTGCTAGTATCTACACATCATATATCACATACAGATTTGTTGGGAATAGATTCAACTATGATTGTAACTTAACTAAAGCAAGAAAATATATTATATATATATTTACTGACAATGTCGGAAGAGAACGGTACACGTGTTATACATTAGCAATTGTACGAACTAAGGAAGAAAAAATATTCTCAGTAATGTTTTTCTATATATTAAGAGACAGTTATTGAACAATGATGAAGTTAAGTGTTCCCACAAGTCGAGAGTCGAGAGTCGAGAGTGGCAATGTCCATATGTCATTCTCCGAACTTATTAAGTGATGTGCTAAATTGATTTAAAAGCTAGCGAATATGTTTATATTTACACACGTAGTGTGTCAATATATTTAGTTGTTGTTTATTACATAGGAAAAAAAAAAATAGAAAAAAAAGATACGAAAAAAAATAGAAAAAAAAGATACGAAAAAAAAAGAGTAAAATTAGAGAATTTTTAGGAGGAAAACCAAACCTTTTTTTTTCATGAAACTCATTACAAACGATCACAATATGATGCGTTCTGAAAATCACTGTCACACAGTATTTAGTTCAAAGTCAATAAATTGTTGTAAAAAAAAGGGAAAAAAAAAATTTTATTAAAAGAAATGAAATCTAATGGAATTTATCGAACCACCCCTGAGGGTAAACAGAAAATTAAGATCACAGCTATGGAACAACAAAAGCAATAACAGCCATCATTTAACTTCGAAAAACTTAGCCCCTCTCCTACTCTTCGCGTTCAAGAGCAAGCAAATAGACAATAGCAACAACACCAGCAAAACCAGCAACAGCAACAGCAACAGTAAATGCTTTTTAAAAATTATTTCAAATAAAAATGTTTGTATGAGAAAGAAGAAAAAGAAAAAGAAAAAGAAAAAAAAAAAAATATTGGCATTGTAAACATTTAGTGAGTTTAATTTTGTTGTTGTACCGTACCGCACCTTAAATGGTATCAATGAAAAATTATCAAAATTCAAACCATAAATTACAAAAAACATAGAAAAACATGGAGAAATACACACTACTGACTTTGCTTAACGTTTTTGATAATGACGATGATAGCAGCCAATAGAGAAGAAGAAGAAGAAGAAGAAAAAAATGAATTCAAGATCATCTCGATTAAAATGTTAAAGAAAACTAACAACAACAATAGCAAATAGCAATAACATAAAAATTGCAAACAACTTAAACAACATTCAAGCTTTTCCTGTGTCTTGTGAAAATCTTTTGCTGCCTACTTTTTTTTTTTTGTGCATTTTTTTTTCTGGTTTTAAAGATTTTCTAAACTGTTGAATTGATTACAAATTAAAGTCATATCTCGTACTCGATAGTCTGAACGTTATGAACACTATGAACGAACGGCAAGCAGATGACGACAAAACGACACAAAACAAACACAATGAAAATTTTCATTATTATTATATTTATTCGCAATCATTAAACATGACGGCATTGTGGGCTGTATAATTTCTATTTGCCCGCTATACCAGCTAGACCGTCCTCGTCGGCTTAACAAAAATGGATTAAGAAGACAAAAAAAAATAAAAAAAAAAAAAATGTTAGTACTAATAATATATTCAAAAGGCCGTTATGTTTACTTACGTAGAGACGAAATGAAAATTTCAATCTGAAATAATTTGAACGAATAAAAATTTCATTTATTAAATGATTGAATGAATGAATTTTGATCATTTTTTCATTTGAAAAAAGCATAAGAAAAGCTGGTGTAAATATACATCAAACTGTCAAAATATTTTCCCTTATTTTCTACAACTTTTTCCGATTCTTCTGGCAACATGGCGATAACGTGTCGGCAAAACGATATACGTTTCGCAGCAATCCAATCATCGACCCATTGTCGCACTTCTTCAGCCAGCCAAGTCATGCAGCACCGATCTGAACAAGTGGTAATCAGAGGGAGCTATGCCTGCTGAGTACACTGGATGCGACAGAACTTCCCACTCGAGCTGCAACAGTGTATTCTTAGCAACTCATCGAACTGTGTAGCCGAGCTTTGCATCTGTCCACCGCTATTGCTGGCCGTTTTTGCACCAACACCTCGTTAAATTTGTTCAGTTGACGTTGGTAGACATCTGCAGTACCACTTTCCTTCGGTTACAACAGCTCGTCATACACTACGCCTTGCTGGTCCTATCATATGCGCAGCAAAACTTTCTAGCCATGAATATTACGCTTCGGTGTCGATGTGAATGGCTCTCTTGAGCTAACCCATGACTTTCTGCGCTTGGCATTGTCGTAGTAGTGCCTCTTTTCATTGCCAATACACCACAGAAGACTCTTCTGTTTACACCCGGCAAGCCATGAAACCGCGAATCTAAAATGGTTCTAAATGGCATTTTCAGTCAATTCGTACGGTAGCCATTTTTTTTAAATAGCAAGCATTACCTGATCGGCTATGCATTAATAATAATTCAGCATCTTTTCATATATCTTTAATCTACGTAATGCCATAATGCATGCATGGTTGCCCGGCTGCTCTGAGCGTCAACAAGAATAAGTCAAAACCAATCAAATGCATTGACAGTCGAAGCGCTTCCAAATGCCACCACCGAGCATCATTGTCCGGCATTGTCATGAACACTTGATTTTTTTCTCATTAAAGATTTCAAATTCAGGATCCATCCGCCTTATCCTAGATGTACATTCCTTGGTACTTGTTTTTATAGCTGAAAGCAAGTAAACCGGATCGAAGAAGAATAAATACGTAAAGGAAATGGTAAAAAAGGAAAATCGGTTTTCAATGTATGCGCAACTGTAACGAGAAAAATATTTCGAAAACAATTAGGTTTTGAAAGCCAAGAGACATATACAATTTCTCTTATTGTCTTCATCCGATTGACGTTTTGATGGTTTATTCACAATATTATGTTAACGAAAAAATTCGTTGCCCCAATTTGATGAGCCGCGAAGTCAAGACGTAGCGACCGTCAAGGCTGCATATACAGAGGTACATTGATTTAGAACTAATCGTGGGTGTGTATATACGCTACAAGGTCTCTTAGCTTTCCTTCTCGATGTTGGTAAAGTGTTCACAAACTCAATGACCTTCGAACGAGTCGAAGAAAAACCATTGAGACATCAGGATATTTGTGAATTCAGTGAAAAGCAATTTCGTCTGGAAAATAAGCTGAGCTGATTGAGCGGAATGATATGTAAGCTGAAGCTTTCTCTTTCGCCAGATTGAGAGGTGATCGCGCGACTTAATTTTGACTGAAATTTCGTAAGCAAATCTTCAGTTGCTGAGTTCTGAGTACAGATGCACGCGATGTAGGTGAATATCTTTGGAATTTTTTTAATTTGGGTCCACCAATATCTCGAATTTGACCATTGTTCCGGAAGGCCGAATTTGAATTCGTTTGGCTTGTTTGAAAGGTATTTCTATACAGAAAAGCTTTACTAAAATATTTTGCGTCTACTAATTTGGACATGGGCGGCTTCCAAGTCCAACCAACCACACACATCTAACTAATCCTAATCCTAATTTGCAGAACTCTGCTAAGGCAGATGGGGTTGGTGTCTTTGCTAGTTAAAAAAATTCATATTTATATCCTCACCCTTTTCGAAAACTAGGATTTTGGGTTAGGTTTTTGCTTTATTCTAATAACGGATGGGCTGAAAATCCATCAGTCTTCAAAACGTCAATTGTTCGACATGATTAAAAAAAAGGAGTTTATTTATTTATTATTTTTTTTATCTTGCCAGATATATGCAGATGTCGATACCATTACCTATGAAAATAGTTAAGTCAAATGTATGAACTAATAGAGCTCCAATAATGCATATGGATATAGATATATAGATATATATATATATATATGTATACATTTCGCTTAATGCTAAAACGTTTTGATAAAGTTACTTAGTCTTGCAAATATTTTTATACAAATATTCATTAAAAATTATTTTAAAATTATAGGCGATAACGTTTTTATAAGGAAATATCTGATCGTACATATCAATTATCTACAATTACTTTAGTTATTTGTTAAAAAGAAATTTCTTTAAAAATATTTTTATGTAGGAATAAAAAACGCAACAAACAAAAATGATAATAATGAAAAAAAAAAAAAAAAAAACAAGCAAAAAAAAACAACAACAACAACAACGTAGATACATACATAAATTAATACGTTGTATGAGTATGATTGCAAGGCAAAACATAAATCTGCATGTGTAGGATATATATAAAAAAAAAAAAAAAAAAAATGAAGCTTTTATTGCCTGGCGGCGTTTGCATAAAACGCAAACAAAGAAAAAAAACAAAAACAACAAAAACTTGTTGAAAACAATAAAGAAAACATATCAATTACTTATGAAATAGATATTTGTCTGTCTATATGGTATGTCTGTCCGTCTGTCCGTCTGTCTCTCCCTCTCTCTCTTAGTAGAAATGAAGCGTACAGATTAAGAAAAAATGTAATTAAAAATTACATAACTTCGGTAATGATGAGATATAGTGGTAGCATTGATGACGAATGTTTGGACAGACAAAGACAACATTATAAAAGGTGTGGGCATGTTTTATATTTCAACGAATCTAATTTATTTTATTTTTCTTTATAGGTTGGGCTCTCTAATTAAGATAAAACTAATAATTTTATGGTATTTTTCTTCTTAAGTTACTCGTCTAATTAGAAAAATTTTACTTAACACGAATTGTAATTATTTGTAATTTTGTAATTTCTATAAACACATTGCACATGTTTCGTGCATGTGTGTGTGTGTGTGTGTGTGTGTGTGCGCGTAAAGGTAAAGATTAGTCAACCACAATAAAAAACTTAATCAACTGTAAAAAAGTATTTAAATTTATAGAATATTTATTTTATATGGCCGCCTTTGCCTTTGTTTTTATTATTATTATTATTATTATTTTGGTGTTTAACAACACAACATGTGATTTGTTCTCTCGTCTCATTTTTTGCTTTTTTGCTTTTGTTCTTTTCATTTTTCTAATTTTATTTCCACTTATTTCAATATGACTTAACTGTGCGATTCGTTCGTGCTCTTTAGAGGTTGAATCACGACTTTGAAAGTCATTTTTCGCAAAATACAATCTATTGTTTAGAAATCATAAAAAAAAAAATAAATAAATAAATAAATAAATAAAAAAAAAGTTAAGTAACATGAGAAGGAAGATATTGACTCTTACTTAGACTTAAAACCAATCATTTTGCTATCAAGCACCTTAGCAAGTTTCGAACCGACGGCAGTGCTCGTCACGCAGGCACTCTGAAAAATATGTGGACATGTGTGTTAAAAACAAACGCGGACTTTTCATTTTTCTCGAAAAATATTCATTTATTCCTCAATATCTCCTTAAACGTGGCAAGACTCCGTCGTTTCATATGTCTTTTCAGTTTTTGGGAACAGGAACGAGTCGCAGAGGTCCAAGTTCGCTGAGGCATGATTATGCTATTTTTGGCGAAAAAATTACGCAATTACGCAGTGGCGTGTGAACTGTCGCATTATCGGGGCGCACGAGTTTCATGCCCAAGACATCCGAACAAATCGCATGTCATGAGTCAACGTTTCTAATAGTGATTCGACGATTCTTGATAACAATTTTCTTCACTGTTTCCACATTTTCATCGATTGCTGACATGCTGAGGCGGCCAGGGTGGACAACGTCCCGGCCTTCGGTGAAGAGCTTGTACCACTTATAGACACTTTCAAGAAACTCGTCTCTTTGCAAATTGCTTTGGGCCGATCGAAGCGCCGTAAAATCAATTTCAACAGACATTTTTGCGGATAGCAAAAATCTTCTTAGCTCGCCCATCGATTGCCATAAGTTGTATTGCTTTCGTCACTTCGGAAATAAAAAGTGTGTCTGTCGCATTCCCTTTCTGTGTGACCAAAATATCAATAAATTTCGCCTACTTCAGGCGTGACGGAGTGAGTACATAAACATGAAACATCGGCAAAGGTATCAGCTCCTTATTAATATATGCTGCACGATATCAGCTGCGAGCGCGAAAAACAAAACTTTAAAATGTCTAATGTTGCTTTGAGATTAATTAAAAATATTGATCGAAATACTTTAAAAATTTTTCAGATTACAATAAATTTTTGCCGGAGACATTCTTACTATTCTTGGAAATTTTAATGCTATAAAAAATTAGTTATCCCTCTGTTTAGTTTATATAATTCAGTTCTTGAAGGCTAAGGAGATAGTAAGAAACACTTAAAAATATAAATTTATATATATTTTCGGTGTGTAGTCATATGTATACATATTGGGGATTTTGAGAAGCCAGTTACACTTACACGGTCATTACACTTTTCAGTTCACTTTTAGTTAACAGTGACAGGAATATTTTTGTATCACGCTTTCAATGGGTTTTTGGTGATCCTAAGACGCTTGGAAGCTTAAACGATCTGAATACGTTTCAGAAAATTGCATGCATAAAAAATAAAAAAACCGTGTAAAATTAAAACCGAATTTATTTCAATGATGAAAACCGACATAAAACCGTTTCTTTCATTGCATTAAATGGATGCGATTTTTATTTTCTTATTATAGTTAAAAAAAAAAAGATGTTTTTTTCTAATTTTGCACAATTACCGTGTAAAAAAAAAAAACAGCATAAAAATGTTAATATTTGAATGTTTGTCTAAAAATTGGAAACTTTTTTATCCGTTAAAAAATATTTCCATTTCAAACAATTAAGTGTTTGCGCTAAATTTTAAATCGATTTTAACTTCGAAATCATTTAGCAATTTTTGTTTCCTTAAAAATAATAATAATATAATATATAATAAATATAAATAATAATAAAAATAATAATAAAAGTTTAGAGAGAGGGACAGTCATAGATCTTTCTGAATTAATTCAGATACAATAGTTTGCGATAAATCCGATGAGTGATTTTCTCAACTTTTCAACTCTGTTTTTACACTGTCTTTTTTTACCCGATTTTTAAATAACACGATTCACGAAAAAGAAAAACAAATATAGTTTTTTACACGCATTTTGTGTTTTGGCATGAATTTGAAAAAAGAAAGCAGAGTCGTACAGACAGCCGCTTACGTGAACAGCAACAAAATACAATTTGGGGGAATACTGTGACCACAAGTCGCTCAGTTATGCCGACTTAGTCACTTGACCTACTTGAAAACTTCACTTATTTCTTTATCCCGTTACTCTTCAACCGGAACGCGGCATTTCAATATTTATTTTATGCAAGCTTGCTTAGTTCATAGAATGCAATAAATAATAATTTCAATTAAGCTCTAAAAATTGGTGTGGTCCAGTATGTAATAAACGTGGACACTTGTTGCCAAGTAGTTATTCGATTCATTCTTAACCTCAATTTCAAATTGAATTTTTCTATGTTGTACTTACGGACTGAATTTTCGCCTTAAACTAATTTTAATTTATTTTTGTTTTATTTATTAGTGCTTTTTTTGCACGGTTTTTTAATGTTTCTTCTTTTACACGATTTCTTCAAATTGTAGAAAATATTCCCAAATTTAGCAGATGTCGCAGGTATTTTTTCACATGATTTTTTTTTGCACTGTTTTCTAAGGAATGCTATCTATTGTGGTAAAAAAAGAGTTGGGGGTATAGGGAACGGAGTAACGAAATTGACATAACTGCATCCCCTTGTGCTAATTAATGGCCTTAGAAATATAAGAGAAAAGAACAAGAAGCGAAAAAAAATGTATATCGATTATCTACCTTGCAGCGACATTAATATTATTTATGTATTAATAAAAATATTAGCACATCGCTGGCTTCGCTTAAAAGTTGTTTTCTCCTATATACCCAAGCGAAAGGATTTAAATCTTTCAAGGCTGTTGTGATTCATGGCATTCTTGAATGTTGAACGTGAGAATCACTTTCAGAAATTCTATATATAGATGTATGTGTGTGTTTCTTTGCTTTATTTATATGTATCCAAATTCGACACATTTTGAATTTTTTTTCTTTTTTTTAATGAATGAACAATTTTCTTAATTACCCTACACGCTGGCTGTTGAGTAATTTGTTGTTTTTCTTTTACACGAAACTTCCGCTTTATGTCAATTGCTTGCGATTCGTATTTAGTTGGAAAAAAAATTTTCAATTTTTTTTTTTTTTTTTTTTGTTTGCTGGAAAAGAAAATTCACGCGCGCTACGTTATTTCGAAACTAGCACAAAAATTGTAAAAAGTGTAAAAACAAAAGGAAAATATCGAGAATGGCATCAAACAAACACATCATCGAAGCAACAACAGCAACAGCAACAGCAACAGCAATAACAATGGGCCAAACAACCGCTAATTTAGTTTTCATTCACAATCATTCATTGACGCGTTTTTTCACGTTCACTCTTTTTTTTTTTTTTTTTTTTTTTTTTTTTTTTTTTTTTTTAAATCGTATATATATATATATATCTGTATTTATCTAAACTGTCCGGGGGCGTACGTTTTATTATAATAGTGGGGGTATGACCTGCCATCACTATTTTGCATGTATTAATGCATTTAATAATATGCATTTATATGTTCACTCTATATATGTTAGAGAGGAGATGTACGTCGTATGCGGAGTTCAAACGTAAAATGAAAATTTACTCAAATTAAAATATAATAAAACATTTGCTTACTCCAGTTTATTTATAAAAATTGTTGCTTGTTGAATGCGGATAAACAAAGATGTGATTAATTTTTATTAATAGTTACACAACGAGCCTAATTGAATGTTTTTAACACTCTGAGAAAGTTTAAATGAAAGTTAACTTGTCAGTGCACACAGATACGATATAATATTGCATGATAAACTCAATGTTAGCTTATAATCCCGTTACTATGTTACTATGAGCGGCTTATCTTCAAATACTATGACATTTTGAAAACTTTTCCCATATATTTAAAAATTCCAATAAATATTTTGCTGCATTCACATTCGATTCGAATCAAGCGATGCTGATTCGAGGTAGGTACACAATCAAAACAACAACAATCTTAAAAACCTTGGAAAAAAAAAGGAGTAGTTCTCGGTGAGGGAAAGAAATAAATTTATTGTCCTTTACTGGACACCATCGTTACGCTACAAAAATTTAGGTAGAAAATGAAAGCTTGGATCTTGAGCGCAACGCTTACTTTACAGTAGGAGTAGTTCTCGGTGAGGGAAAGAAATAAATTTATTGTCCTTTACTGGACACCATCCTTACGCTACAAAAATTTAGGTAGAAAATGAAAGCTTGGATCTTGAGCGCAACGCTTACTTTACAGTAGGAGTAGTTCTCGGTGAGGGAAAGAAATAAATTTATTGTCCTTTACTGGACACCATCCTTACGCTACAAAAATTTAGGTAGAAAATGAAAGCTTGGATCTTAAGCGCAACGCTTACTTTACAGTAGGAGTAGTTCTCGGTGAGGGAAAGAAATAAATTTATTGTCCTTTACTGGACACCATCCTTACGCTACAAAAATTTAGGTAGAAAATGAAAGCTTGGATCTTGAGCGCAACGCTTACTTTACAGTTTCGCCGGGCGGAAGGAATTCGCGCGATATTCGCTCGATTAATCGCTTTTTTCCCGATCGTATGCGTAGATTCAAATCTCATCTCCCATAATAATTCGTTTCATGATGTCCCGATGGCGTGCCTTCTTGCCTGACTGCTGGGTACGGCCCTTCGGGCAGTATTCGTGGTGGCCGCGGTTATCCCAAAGTTTCGCGGGGAGCTATTGAAGAGGTGCTTAGATAGGCCTCAACGCAGACCACTAAGCGAGAATTTGGCCCACACCCATTTTCTATTGCGGTACTTCAGGGTAGCGGAGGCCCCCTTCAATGGGGATTGTCTCTCTCTCCCTGAGGGGTCGTCAATCAACTTACCTCTCGATTGCCAATGGTTGTCAAAGGCAACCCGTCTGATTAAGGCTTCACGTCAGGTGCGGACGTAAAACACACAAACACATACATATGTCCCGATGGCAGATAGAGATAAGATTTTTCACAGCCGATTATAAAAATCGGGAAAAATCCTTTTTACGTCTGAAACACTAACGATGTTTATGAGTTGAGACTTGAGGCACAGATGTCTGTCACGCACGGTTCTCTAGCAATTTAGAAAAAGAAATATTTGTAACATTGATTGACTTGTAAATTGACTATTATTCGTAATCTCAAACGAAGCGTCTCAAAACTTCAAGTTATTCCAATTAATTCGTAACGAGTTTTTATAGGGTTTTCAACGCTCAGTGCAGGTTTGGCAAGTGACTTGACAACTACCGTTCTTTCCACAATTTATCGATGGTTTTGGTGATTTTAAACGAGATTAAGTGGAGGCGCACAAGAAATAATGATTAGATCATAAAAGAATCAAGAGCATCCTCCTGAAGATAATTTTTAATAATCGAAACTTGAAATCGCGAGAGAAGGCTGAGATCTCATAAATACAAAAAAAAAGCGCAAGGTATTCATTATTTCATATAAAAATTCGGGCATGACCAATTGATTATTATCGCGATTATTTGCAGCGGAATAAAAGACCTCATCATAAGACTATGGCCCCGTACAACATATCTTTTAAGTCATGCTAGGCCTTGATTAGATCATTGAAGCATATCTTGACCTATCGTTGTACCAAAAGGCTATTAAAATGTTGGAGAAACATTGGGTCGGATTGTATTGATGAATAAAATCAAATTTTATGAAAAAACGAAAGGTTTCGTACTCTTAATGCCATAAATTATTGATCGATCTGTGATAAAAAGAAATGCGGAATATATTCTCGAAAAAGGACTTTTGGACTTTTCAACTCAAAATCTAACTTCATTGCGATAGTAAAGTATACACGTGGGGGCGTGTATATGCAATTGATGGCAATGCAATCAAGCTAATAAGAGAGAGAGAGAGAGAGAGAGAGAGAGGGAGAGAGAGTGAGAGAGAGGGAGAGAGAGAGAAAGAGAGAGAGAGAAAGAGAGAGAGAGAGAGAGAAAGAGAGAGAGGAAGAGAGAGAGAGAAAGAGAGAGAGAGAGAGAGAGAGAGAGAGAGAGAGAAAGAGAGAGAGATGGAGAGAGAGTTTTTCTATCTTTTAAGGCGTGTCAAGTATTTTCGACATTTGTATCGACGACAGCAATAGCAATAACAACTTAGTGTTTTTGATTACAACAAAGCGTTTCTTTTTCTTTTGTGTGTGAATATTTTCTGTGATCCTTTAATTTTTCGTATTATTTTGCCGATATTTTCTTTTCATTTTCCGGTCGATTATAGTTTAGTAACGATGCCAACTTTCGATGTTTAACAAAGTAAGACAAGTCTCGAGAAAAGAAAGTGGCCAACTTGGCCCACTCTTCAATCCTCATTTCCATGATTGCTACGATAGGATGATGTGCATGAAGCTGCGACTACTACTTGTGAAAACTGTGAGAAATAGTGGCAATAGGCGATAGGCGATAGGCGGTAGGCGATAGGCAACACTGCGAACAGAATATCTTCCTCTTTAATAAACGGCAATTCTACTAGAAAATTATGTCTCGTATGTCGTGTACATGAAGTTGTTCATTGACGACACCAATCGCCCTCTCGCACTTTGCATTTATTCATTTAATATTTTTTTTGCCAGCCCTGTGCTATGTTGCACAGTTTGGCGGTTTGGAATTTTTGCACATTCTTCCCGATTTATTGCACCCAAACCAATTGCATCCGGCAACCAATCTCAGGATTGATATTTAATCAATAAATCCGGACTGTAATCAATACATTGACATGTAACCGTAATGTCCTCTTTACTCCTTACATACATATATATACACTCTGCCCTGCTTGAGTAGGAAGGAAGGAATTTTATGCATTCTAATTAGATGTTGTTCTAGGAAAGTTGTATTTCCAATCAGTAATTTTTGACAAAATAAAAATTAGAGTCTTAATAACTCTCATGAACAACTAAAAGAAAAATTTCGAATACAATTTTTCAACTTAAAGAAACATTTTATGCAAACTTAGTCGTAATCGTCCGCGAACCTAATACAACTAATAAAAAATTCAACGATTGATTAAAGCTTGAAATGTTGTCCTTGACGACCATCATCTCACTGCGACATTCAGATGCAACTAAAGTTGGCTTAAGTGACCCCAACAATTACAAATGGAATGAATCGCGAAAGCATATCTTGAGCGGAAGTTTAATATAAATACAGAGGCTTGTAGGAAACACTGCGCGAGTAAAGATGATCTCAATTCCATTAAGAGTTAATGCTTGCACCTTAAGGCGCATATGTAGTTTCCGGAGTGATTTTCTTACGTTGGAATTTGGGCTGGCGTTCTCTTGAATTGTAAGATGAAAAAACGAAATTGTTTTGAAAATTGAAATATTAATGTAAAGGATAACAAGTCGCATGAAACTACAAAACAAATAAGTAAAAGGATTTGTTTTTTTGTTACAAGGACATCAATGGGTGGATTGTTACACATATACATATTTAGATTTGTTTCTTACGTTAGCTAGGAGCTATGTCACATACACGTATATAGATATGACTTGAAAATGTTTTTGTTTAAATTCGCATAAAAATAATAGAAATCTTAAGTGTTGGAAATGGAGTCAAGCGGTCTTCTCGTGTGAAAGCAAAAAGCGCTCCAGTTTTGCTTCTTATTATTTGTTTGCGTTCTTTTCGCATATCTCCGCGAGATTCTTAACTCCCTGCCTGTCTCTCTCTCTCTCTCTCTCTCTCTCTCTCTCTCTGTCTGTCTGTCTCTCTCTCTGTCTGTTTGACTAGTGCTCGTCACAATAGTTTTTATTAGTTTGTGGATGCATTTCCTTGTTAAATGCATTTTTGAAAGCAATGATTTGTTCGCTGTGATATAATTTCTGTACGAAATCTCGTGCAACATAAAAATTGGACGCCTGCAGCTATAGTGCAATTTGAAGCATCATACAATTGAAATTGTTATTATATCTTTCACATCAAAGCCAAGTTGAACAACAAGTAAATTTAAATACAAAATGAGAGAGAAAGAGAAAGAGAAAGAAAAAAAAAAGAAAAAAAAAAAACATTCAACACAGACACACAAATACAGATATCATGATGGAAATTCAAAGTAAAACATCAAGATTGAAATTGAAAGAAGGTGTCTGAAAATGCATGCACACACACACACACACACACACACACACACACACGCAAATTAATGCATATTATTTTTATATACTTATATTCATATATTTAACACATATAAAGAGAGAGAGAGCGCGAGAGAGAGAGGGGGAAAGAAAGATAGACGAAGAGAAAAGGTAACACAACTGAAGCCACGACATCTAAGTAGAAAAAAAGAAAAAAAAGAAAAAAAATAGTGATTACAATGAAAAATGTTTATTTTGTTGAAATGCGGGAAAAGACTGCAAAAAGAAGAGAAACAAAAAAGATTACAAATGTGGACACAATGTGTTCATGCAACAACAACAACAACAACAACAACAACGATGACAACAACAGGAGGAAATAGGGGTTTTTACACATGTTAACATAAAACATTTTTCTTTTTTGCTTTGGAAGTAGTAGGAAGAGAAGACTGCATACACAACAATTTCAACAACGGCAACGACAACAACAACAAGTGCAGATAACATATGTAAATGTTTTATACTTCTAATACTTTTCATGCTGTTGTTGTTTTTGGTATTTTTTATTATTATTATTATTATTATTATTATTATTATTATTATTACTATTATTGTTATTTACATAGAGACTTGAGTTAACTGACATTTTTTGACAGGCCACACCCCATAGTCTGCCTTGAAAGGCTAATAAGAAATCAGGAGGAGAAAGGATTCAAGTTTACCTGGTTTTTGTGTTCGATAGACGACCGCGTATATATACATACATATATATATATATATATATATACATATATATATATACATATATTTATATACGTATGTGCTTTAGTGTATCGTATTTTTCTTTTTTATTATCATTTTCGTTAACTTGACAACTAACTTACGAGGTTCCGACAATTGTTGAGGTCTGATGGTCACTACAGTCAGTCATGTATATACACATGTAATAAGCATATAATGGGTGAATCTTTATGACATTGCGTGATAAGGCTTTGTCTCATATACATATATCAATATACAAATCATGGATGGTTTGCTTTTGTTTTTGCAAATGAACACAACATGTTGTTGTCATATAAAAAATAAATAAATAATTAAAAAAATAATAATAATAATAATAATAATAATAATAATAATAAAAGACAGAAACAAACAAGCGCACAAATCTTTAAATAAGTCTCTATAGAGTATTTGTCGGAACTCTTTTGACTTTTTCGACTTTTTTTCTTTTTTTTTTCGTAATTTTCATTATTTCGTTTCTTTAGGTAAAAGTGAATGTTTCGCTCTTATACGGACTTTAGTGCGCTTTTCAACTTCTTTTCTTCTTCCTTTACTGCTTCTCAATGCTTCTCTCATTTGACTTGTCATTAATTTACAGTTGTTGCAGTTGGCTTCTGTTGAACTACAGACTGCGTGGCTTATGCTGGACTAACATAAATGCTGTGAAACAGCCTGCATCAGATTGGCCAAAAAAAAAAAAAAAACAAGAAGTGAAAGACTAACATTGATGCAAAACAGAGACGTGGACATTTAAACAAATTGTTAGCCACTTAGGGTCAACGGTGACAGACATATGTACGTATATATTATATATATATAAAGTGTCTATATATATATATATATATTCTTGAATGTATCTAAATATATTTATGTATATGTAAATGTTAAAAAATGTAGGGTTGTTGGTCAATATGCAGACACATACATGGATATACTAATCCGTTTATAAATAAAAAAAACACTTTTTCTCTTTAGTGTTATTATTATTATATAAATGTTAACATAAGTGAAAAGTTGCTTAATAACATCTGATCTCTTGTATATCTAAGCAAGTTTTTTTTTTTTTTTTTTTTTTTTTGTTATAAAAGTCTGAAATTTTAGAGACTAAAAGCACGCATAAAAAATTTTGATATAAAAATTTTGCTGATTTTATCGGTTTTATGATAATTATGATAAAGCACTAGCATCTAAGCCTTCCGGCTTAATTAAAAACTCTACCGCACTTGAGATTTAAACCCACGACCATTGAGTTGTTAGTCGAGACTATTGCCTCTCGGCCACTCAGGCGGATTTTACCGGTTTTAACAGTGATATGGATTTTCTACTTAGTTTTAAGCGCGGCAGATATTTCTACACCTTCCGGAAAAGTCAAAAGATTCTTTTTCGACCACTCTCCAGAAACTAGTACCCAATGGGCATCTCTGAGCACAAGTGCTTGCAAATATATTATCGATTCACTCTACTCTAACTCCATTTTCGTAAATGGTAATGCAGCACTCACCATAGCTGCGACCAAAGCACATCCTAACGAATTTGAGATTGAGATGAAACCACGAACTCTGACACGATAGTTGCGATGCTTATCTACTCAGCTAACGATGCGGATTTGCCTATAACTCTCTAGCCACTCTTTCATTTAAAAGAAAAAAAAATCCTGCGTACTTCTCTGCCCGAAAGCCCTTTTAAAGATACTGTAAGAAGTCCGGATGGAAAGAGCGAGAAATACTGAAAGATTCTCCAAGCAATTTGCAGAGAAAAATTCATTTATTGCTTTACATGTCTGGACAATTGGCAACAATTATGTTCAAAAAATCAAATGTGTTGACCCCTTCATATTTTTCCACTCCTTCAAATTCCTTTTTAAGTTTTTATAATGGTCTTCTACCCGCTTAATCTGAAGAGACTAACCAGCTTTATATCTGCCGATCAACTTTCGCGGTTTTATTTGCAATAGCAAGAGATGCGTAGACATCTTCGTTTAATCAAACTTCTGCTTATAAATGCGAATAATTATAGTTATTCTGCGTTAACGTGTAAAGATATATCGGATAATACTACGGTTTAAATTTTGATAACCAACAATAGATGGTGTGTTCTTGACTTTTGATGTGTAGATCCTTTCAAAGGTTGTATAAACAAAGCGTGAATTCTTTTATACATGAAAGCGATTCTTTTATACACAATATAATGTAAATATATATATATATATATATACATATATTTATATATAAGAATTTCCCAAAATTTACGCAAGATTGTAATTAAATAGAACACAGAGTTTTTTTTTTATTGAATCGTAATGTACATAGAACAGAGTAATGTATGGAATAGCACATCACGTCGACGTCTTTGCTGGCATGTACGTACTTTTTGATCGAAATTTCCCCTGACCATATTACGTAAATGCTTCTGCATTTCGTTGACTTAATTACTAAGGTATCACATCCGCAATGTCCGAGTGGATAAAGTGCATAGAGTGGAGTTCTTCCGATATCTCTGTAGGATTATAAATATCGTTCAAATTTTTACCTATCACCCTTAATGGATTGAACATTTCATAATTTTATGAGTCGAAAGTTCCGAGACAGAAGGGCAATACCATCGACGTTTTTCAGCTCGACTAAAAAGTTGATGTCTGAAAGGAACTTACGTTTCTTAAACGATGGTAAAGCTGTTAACAAATTTAAGCTTAGCTAATAAATCATAGAAATTTCCATGTGTTAAGCCGTTAAAGAATCCTAACATCCTAAAATCCTCCCTTTAGCTTGGGAGGGACAAAATATTGCTTTCAAATTTTTACAATTCCTTGCACTTCTTCGGCACAATGCATGAATTAAGTCGTACAGACAGACATTGCGTTTAAGTCATTATCATTTAAGTCACTCATTATCGAATCTCCCGAAGACTCTCTTACCGATCGCCAATTTATTTATATTATGTAGTCTGTGCACTATAGGAGAGGCTAAGAGGGTTACAAACGTTGCAATGAAATTAGTATAACTTAAACAGTTGAATATTGTGAATTAAAATTTTATATAATTTTCGATTTACTAATTGCATTACTTATACGCCATAGTATCTGTTAAATTCAGTTTACGAGAGCAACAATATTTTGACTGTGATTAATGAGCAACAGGGCGAGCAAAATGCATTGCAAGGCTAGTGTGACTTTCTTATTTACTGCTTTGGCTGATGGCTTTTGCCTCTCGTTCAATAAGATTAATAGAAATTAAGTGTTAATCTGCTAACAAAGAACTTATTAACCAAAGAAGACCCTTAATAAATCTTAACCGTATATATATATGCATGTGTACATAAAAAATATTAATAACCTTGTATTTGTGAGTTCAGTTAAGGTTAAATTATTTACACAGCTTTATTTATTGTTATTATGTTTTTTGTTTTGTTTTGTTTTCTTCTTTTTTCTTTTTTCTTTTTTCTTTTTTTTAATTTTTTTTTTTTTTTTTTTTTTTTTTTTTTTCTTTTTTTTAATTTTTTTTTTTTTTTT
>KK502409.1:576748-616646 GCA_000688735.1 Glossina austeni
AAAAAAAAAAAAAAAAAAAAAAAAAAAAAAAAAAAGACAAATCTTTTGTGTTTCTATGGCGTTGCGTTTATTATGTTCGCTGTTCTCCGTTTTTCCTTTTTATTTTTTTATTAATATTAATTTTGTATTTTTCGCTATACAATTGGATATACCCAAGTGTGTATGTGTGTTTGTGTTTGTTTGTGTGCTAACATGAATAATGGTATTGCGTTTCACAATAGTTTGCCTCAAATTAGGTCACTACGATAATGCTCGTTCTTTACATCCTTCGCTATTCGCTTGCCTATGATTTATATCATCATTATATTTTTTTATGCTCCCTTGCTGCTTGTTATATATAAATCGGTAAAAGCGATAAGATAATATCTATCGGTCTGTGTCTTATTAAGTTTTTCATAATTCTTATTTCTTTTAAGTAATTTTCCTAAAAAGTCTATCTAATATATATATATATATATATATATATATATATCTATATACATGTATATATATATAAAGGTAAATTTTTTTCAAATTTCAAATACCTGAGTGAGTAATTTTCTATTTTGCGTATAGGGATTTATATACTAAGCGTTTATGGTCCTAATTAATTTTTGCTCTTTTTTTTTTTTTTGTTCGACATTTTTGTTTGCTTTTCTAGAGTAATGACGCTTATGATGTGTGTTTTGTGGAACATTTTTAGCTAATAAGTTTTGCTTTAAGCGTCAACTGAACTCGACTGTTATTTGTTTAGACGAATTTCATGTATGAGTAGAATTAAAATAGAAATAAATAAATAAATAATTACGTGTCTCTTAGGTCTGCGAGCTAATGAGCTACAACTAATTTAAGGGGATGCAAAATAAAATCTATTATTGTTTACGCATACATAGCCATATATGACTGAGTATTCATTTGGGCCGCAGCCCATTTCGGTTGAAATAACGACCTTTATATTGGAAATCGTCCTTTCGTCCTTAGGATAAAATGCGTCGGGGGGAAGAGGGGGTTCATCGCAACATCTGAAAAATTGCGAACTGTAATAAAGTGAATGCAAGAATTTAAAATAGGCACAGAGACAGGCAGAGATTGATTCAGAAAATGATTCTTGATCACAAAGTGATTCTGAATCAATCGATACGATGAAAGGTAGGCCTATCCCGAATCCTTTTGGGTTTGGTATGCATCCGGATAAATTTAATTCACCCTCACATCACAAGTGGTGTAGGGTGCAAAAAGAAAGGGTGAAAGAAGAAGAAAGTTCTTATGATAAATTATTATCCTTAAGGTTTTCATCTCGCGATATGTACAAATTTCAACAAGCTTCAGTCCCTCTTTCTGCAAGGAAAGCTGAGAAAACCAGAGCAGTATCTCATAACGTTTTTCTTTTCGTTTTTACCAGAGTTTCTGCCCTTTACGTTATCATACAAAACATTCTAATTAAACTCTTAAGAATTCTCTTAGTTTTTGGTAGGCCAACTATAACGGGAAAAGAAAGGTTTGAAGTAAGTATAATGTTGCCCAGGTGGTATTCCAATTATTACCATCTCTTTTCACAAATTACTTATATGCGGGTGCCACAAATATTTTCATCGAATTCCTTATCATCGTGTCGTGTCGTGTTAAAAATTTATAGAAACCGATGGTACAATTATTGTTAACACATAACGATACGTTCGCCTTAATCGCGCATTTCTATGGGCCCACGCCTATTGTCCATGTTATTCCTTGCAGATTTTATTGGTTAGACAGCTTTTTGTGAAACTATTGCCTTAGGAATGATTTCTCTTACCCGCAACTACTTTACTGTACCTTTAACTATTTTTTCATACATTTTTTTTGGGGCTAACTTTCTCTTTTTTTTTTATCAGGTAGTTAATGGAAGGATAACTGGGGAAGGAAAATAAATTGAAGTGATTAAGTCTTCAACTATTCGAGTCATTGCTAACAAAATTTTTTTTTCTTACTCGATATAACGCTCGAAGATAAACTGCGTCAGAGGCTTGCTTTGAACCTATTGTTGGCCTTAATCTATAAAGAAAGCATAAATTTATTTACAAAAGAAAATAGTAAAAATAATTATAATATCACCTGCAAGTGTAGCCCGAACGATAATAATGACGACGATAATCCACATCTAATGCGGGATCTCCACGTTACGTTTCTTAGTCGATGTTTTTCAAAAGCCTCTATATTTTCTTCTCTATACGTCGAGTTTAAATCAATCTCTGGTAAACCATGCTATGATTTCATTCCCTTAAAGTCTCATTTCTATTTGTGCTGATTCAATTTGTACGTTCCTATTAATAATTAATGACGAAAGATTTTTAATCTAAATAGGACAAGAAATGAAATTTATGAGATCAGTAAAAATATATAAATAGTAGGGAAAATTAACCGCATATATGGTAATGATTAATGAACCAAGAAGAAAAGATTGCATATAAAACGAAAGCGAATCTATTCGCAAATATTAGTCTACTTTCCGTGTATTAAGTGTGTGGAGTATTTTTAAACTTGAAAAAAAAAAAAAAAGAAAAAATATTTTTCTCAATTGCTGGTCTAAATTTGAATTTTACTAAACATGGCTAACAAACAATTAATAATTTTAACAGTGCTAGCTGTCATGGCCTGCTCTGAATGCAAAGCCGCCAAACGTTTCGACTTAAATCAAGCAGCACCTAAAAAGGATCACGGGTTCCTTTATCCAGATCTCTATATTAAAAATCATTGCATTAAGAACTTGGGCAATACAATGGGCATCACCGCTTATAATAATATCGAGAAGGAGTCTGAAAAGCTTAAAACATGTTTAAATGGTCACCTTAATGTTACCAAATTACAAGGAAAGATGAGTCAGGGTGATCTTAGGAATAATTTGAAGACCATTTTCAGCGCGTATTGTCAAAAGAAAGGTGACTTGACAAAATGTGTCGAGAATTTTAGTAACGAATTGACTCCTTGCCTCGATGCAAATGATCGTGCATTGCAAAAGGATGCGATCCGTATGACTGGCAAACTATACGAATTTTTGTGTCTAAACGATGGCAATCAGATCGTAGAATTCATTATAAACGGCGGTCCAGAATGCGTGCAACAACACTACAAAGCCATTGTTGATAAGTGCATTGAACCACATTTCATAGAATTTGATCGATCACCGTTGACCGTTGAAAAATGCAAAAACCTAAATAATATGGAAAAATGTTTTGTGAATGAGCTGAATGCGTGCCCAAATAAAAAAGCGGCCAATATCGTGCAAGACTTATTCCGTTACATGAAGAAGGACACCATATGTCGTGATAAATAATAAATTTATTTATTTATTTATTTATTCAATATTCATAAAATGTTTGTAATTTGTGTGGGAGATTTCTTAATAAAAAAAAATTTGAAATTAAACAAAAGACTTTAAAAAAAAGACTTTAACAAAAGACAAGCCGAGAATCGTTTATCAAAGGGGTTAGGGGTTAGTAAAGAGTAAGTAGAGAAAATAGAGTAAGAGATCAGGCCTTTGTTCTCCTTAGCAACAACCGACATAGATGAACGTGCGCTGCTGCATCATATTAAAGTTTGATGATGAAATGTCTGAATGAAGTTCATTAACTCTCTACTGCCAATGAATAAAACTGTTATTAACCAGTTAATTGTGTATGACGAGTATATACGTTATGATTCGTGCGTCCGTCCTTGTTGGATTTCGTCATAAAATTCTATCATTATGTATGTGTATTTGCCATAGTAACGTCTTTCAGAAAACATGTTTTTTTTTTTTTTTTTGTCAAGTCGTTTCTCATTATAAGCTAACTTCATATTACGCCTACTACGTGCTTGGCAAGTATACGAGTATATCGCTAAAGAGGCCGAGAGGGTACAATTAACTGGTTAAAGTACATCGGCAACGTGTAAAAAATTATCGAGAAAAATTAAAAGTATCTTATAAAGCTCGAGCAGACACCACTTGCATGTGCCCTTTAAACTTTAAGCTTCTTTATTATATCCACTGAATTGACCCGAACTGAATTTTTCCCAATTCAGCTACAGCCTAGTTTCAGGTAAACAAGTTGTTGCTAAGTTTAAATTTGTATTAAGCAGAAAGCAGACAGTGCGTCTTCGTGTTCTGCTCTCACCAAGGAAGGGCGAATATGGCACTAATAGGACACCAATGCGTTGGATGGCCTAATTATTTGAAAACCTTCTCCTTGGCCTTGTTGATCGCCACACATAATTTTGTGTGTGTAATTGTTACTCTTTTCGTATGATATCGACTATATATGAGCGGTATAGTGAGCGCTTTTAATATCTTGTATTAGATCCAGCAAGAGGATTAATATTATGCGCATTCTAATTAAAATCGCAGAGACATCACAAGTCACTGCGCGGTTGGTGTGATTTAACAAACTTCAATTCTTTATATTGTGTGTACATCGTCGAATACCGAAATTGTAATCAGAAAGCATCGTTTACTCTTGCAACTAGTGACCGGTCACAACCAGGCCCGGATATACGGCTAAGTTCAAATTTTTGCAGAGAACCCTAAAACCCTAAATGAATTAAATAATTCGTAACTCGATCTACGTTTCATATAACGATTAAACGGAAGTTTCTTGATGAACGGACGGAATTGCATTAAAGTTAATTTCCCAAAGTCAAAATACCAAATAGAGGCGAAAAAGCTTTAAGGCTTTCATTCGTATTTCGGATTTTATTTTATTTAGTTTTTGTTTTAATAAATTGCCATAAATAAAATAACGAAACTTCTCGCAACTAGATAGGAAAACGAGGATGGCTTTGCTGTGACATGGGGAAAATTAATATCGACAAGTGAAGAGGAAACTTCTCGCAACTAGATAGGAAAGCGAGGATGGCTTTGCTGGACAAGGGGAAAATTGATGTCGACAAGTGAAGAGGAAACTTCTCACTACTAGATAGGAAAACGAGGATGGCTTTGCTGTGACATCGGGAAAATTGATGTCGACAAGTGAAGAGGAAACTTCTCGCAAGTAGATAGGAAAGCGAGGTTAGCTTTGCTGTGACATGGGGAAAATTGATGTCGACAAGTGAAGAGGAAACTTCTCGCAACTAGATAGGAAAGCGAGGTTAGCTTTGCTGTGACATGGGGAAAATTGATGTCGACAAGTGAAGAAGAAACTTCTCGCAACTAGATAGGAAAGCGAGGTTAGCTTTGCTGTGACATGGGGAAAATTAATATCGACAAGTGAAGAGGAAAGTTCTCACAACTAGATAGGAAAGCAATTGTATTGACATGATCAGCTTAAATGTAAACTTCATTTAAGACTTGAGATATCCGAGAAAAAACTTAATCTAGTTATTAAACAACTTTTTCTATATCTTGTTCGTCTTCGAAATCACGACGAATATCTGTAACATTTTTTTTTTTTATTTTTCCTTTTTTTAGAGAGATAAAAAGAATAAAGTACGATGAGTAAGACAATATAAAAGTTTTGCGGTTCATTCGGAAAAGAAAGTCAAATGGCGGTATGGCGGTATTTTTCAGTTTTAGTTAAAATTTGAAATGTAAACGCCCCTTAAAATTTTTATTTCAATTATATTTTAATTAACTTTGTTTTTGTTTTTTTTTTTTTATTTTCTTTTGTCTTGCAGGTAAGTTGAGAATATCTACTGGTTTGTAAGACTTCAGTTATAAGGTAAAGTTTATCACACGTGTTGTGCGTTTTTCATTAAACTGAAGTTTACGATTAAATGAAAACACGCATTAACCGTCACATGAAACATATTAAAACTTTCATAACAATTTGTAATGTGTTGCGGCATTTTATCCCATTATAAAAAAACGCAAAATAAAAAAAATAAAAAAAAAAAAAAATAATAATAATAATCATAATAATAATAATAAAATGAAGAAATAAACATAAAGGAAGTGTTTCTTCTGATTTTAAAAATCTATGAAATATTAAATTGATATCGTCATCATCATCATCATCATCATCATCATCATCATCATAATCATCATAATCATCATAATCACTATCATCACCGACTGCTAATTGTGGGAATTTGCCGAGTAAAGTTCATACATATGGGATCATGTATGAGCCGTATTGCGTGTCTTTTATTATTCTTCATAAAAATGATGGTTTTTTTTTTTTTTTTTTTTTTTTTTTTTTTTTTTTTTTTTTTTTTTCATAATTTATTCTTTTTTTAGTATATATATTTGGTTTTTTCTTTTTTTTATATATATATAATTGATCTGTCCACCTGTATATTGTTTTGATTCATATGCAGAATTGCACTTTGAATTATATAGAAAAACCTTTTTCCAATACTATCATGCAGTCATGTAACGTAAATAGAAAGTTTCACATTGTTGCTGTTGCTGTTTTTCCTTTTTTTTTGTTTTTTGTTTTTTGTTTTTGTTTTCGTTTTTGGTTTTGTTAGTGTTAGTGTTAGTGTACAAGAGTGAAGGTGTTTTTAGTTTTTAAGCAAATATTAACAAATCCTTATTCCCACACTACTACCTACCAGCAGATGTCTATGGGTGATGTTTGTCTATTGTGAAGTGATCATGCAATAAAACAAATAGTTTATAATTGTCACTTAATCTGAATACTGTCCATACGTATATCTAAAAAAAAAAAAAAAAAAAGCTATAGGTGAATATTGAATTGAAAAAGCAAAAAAAAAAGCAACGAAAAAAAGGAAAACATTTTTTAAACATGCAACTTCCATATCATGCAATACCCCCTCCTTTCCCAAGCAAGGGGACGAACAGGTGTTAAGGTTTCTTTTTTATGCATAATTTTAATTTTTTTTTTTTTTTCTATACCCTACACCATTATAATGAATTTGTCTCGCTGTTCACAGCATTCAGGAGGACTTGAAGTAGACTCATCTCTTATTATACCAATTGTCGCTGGAAGTAATTCTACGCTTGTCTGTCCATCTGTCCATCTTGTACTCTTGTGTTTTACCCACAGATCGTAATTATTGCGATATTTTGAGCGATCCACTTTGGCCCAACGACAATCGCTATTGAAAATGATTCGGGCCGGACCACTTTTTCGTATATTTTAAAAAGTTGCTATATGAATAACTGTATTATGTGACGTGATGAAGGCTATTTAATGATGAGCTGTGCTTCCCTACAGGCCTCTTACTTGTTTTGTTTTATTTACCTACTTTTCTTCTACTATTCTACAACTACTAGCAAAAATAATTAATAGATTGATTCTGCAGCACGCACTTTCTTTAAGTGAATTTGTTGTTGTTTTTTTTTACCATTTCGCTCAGATCCTTAAAAGTAGCGTGCCTATGAGACGGACTTGTATAATACACTAAAAGACTCAATGAAAACAATAAATGTGTTGATCAATTTTTAATAGTTTCCCCCTCTCTATCGCTCTGTATCTTTTTATATATATTTTATTAAATATTTATTATTCAATAGCTATAAAAATTGTGTTAAGCGTAATTATTAAAGAAAGCAATTTTAAATATGAAAAGGAAGTTAATCGTTTTGGGCCGTGACAGGCTCGTGTGCTTACATAATATAAGTGACTCGTTCAATGTACGAGGTACAAGCCATCGCGTTTTAGGCGGTCGACTATATTTATTTCGAGCACTTGCCGTATCAGTGTATGTGCATAAATATTTCGTAGCTGAAGGCTTTCTTTTTGGGCTGTAACGCGGAGATCGCGTTGGGCCGACCCATCATCCTTATAAAAAATAATTTTATTGTACATCGCCAAATGCCCTTTTCGTCAAATCGTTTTTGTAATGCCTTGCCTCCCTCCTGTTTCTAGCAAACTAACACTGTAACCTTCATAATCGGTGTCGGTCATTTTAAGCGTTTCACAACTAAATGGTTTACGATTTCACGAATGCTTTGCTTGAAACTTTGAAAGAGCTTTTCATCTAAGCTACAAGCTCGTAGCTCAAGATTGGTATTTAATTTAAGAGAATTTGGAAGTTCAGTCAACAGAAGCTCATCGAAAATTTGCATTGTAACTGGAACTGTAGCGTCTTCCCTGGGTAGGAGCGCCTATATTTTGGGCACAATAGTTTTTACTAATAATCAAATGTGGCGTGTTTTTCGGTTTGTAAAGGAAAAATTACCACTTCCAGTAGAGCTTCTTGAGACTATCAAAAATATATGGAAAAAATTCTTTGAAGTCTGAAGGTCTTTTCTTAATTAGCTTACAAGAACTTTGTGCAGGACTGGACGAAGCTTATATTGCACGCGATAGGATCTGAAAAAACTTAATATTTCCGGATACGTTTTGCTTCTTAATTTAAAAAATGAGCCTTAAATTTTTATCTATTGCTTTTGCTGTTTTTGAGTGAGTTCTCTTACTCTGGACTCAGTATTTTGCCACCACCAATACCAATAAGAAGGATGCAATTTTAATAATCATTAAATTAAGTGAATTTCGATCTACGAACTTTTCAGTTAGCCTGGTGACTATAAAACAGAAAGTAGACAAGTAAAATCACTATAGTGGAGCAGGGCCCGCCATTAAATATCTTACATCGTCCTACAACTATCCATATATCGACTTTCCAAAATTAAGTGTTCTCTGGGACATCTTCGAACCACACCTTTTTCCAATAACGTTCGTCTTCGAGTCAAACCACGTCAGTGTAGCTTAAAAATTTCGACCTATAGCTTGAATACGAAAAAATAACACATACAGGCAGACGGACGGCCAAGCTTAAACTAATTCAAAATCGTTGTCTGCATCGATCGATTGGTCTACATGTCAAGTCCTTTTAAGGCTCGTGTTGTACGTCTGCATAGACAAGTAAAATCACTATAGTGGAGCAGGGCCCATCATTAAATATCTTACACCGTCCTACAACTATCCATATATCGACTTTCCAAAATTAAGTCTTCTCTGGGACATCTTCGAACCACACCTTTTTCCAATAACGCTCGTCTTCGAGTTAAACCACGTCAGGGTATCTCAAAAATGTCGACCTATAGCTTGAATACGAAAAAATAACACATACAGGCAGACGGACGGACAAGCTTAAACTAATTCAAAATTGTTGTCTGCATCGATCGATGGGTCTACATGTCAAGTCCTTCTAAGGCTTGTGTTGTACGTCTGCATAAACTTAATAGACCCTTGTAGTAGCACCAGTTGTGTAGCGTATAAGGACTACAAAATATATATTCACTTCCCGACGACTTATTTTTATATCTTTAATGTCTAGACAAAAAAAGTAGTCAAGTTTGTTGTTTTTAATTATGAAAATTTCATGATTCCAATATAGTTTCATCATCGTGTGACGATCGATTTATGTATAATGAATATGCAAAAATAATGCAATGCAAATATGAAAAATGTTTTAAAATTTTGTGAGCATTTGCTCGAACGTTTGCGATGTAATCGATTCCCTGGTAACCTGGCGAGTTAAATCCATGTTTTATTTAGGAAATTTTAATTTTATTAACTGAATTCTTGCAATTTTAAAAATGTTAATAATAAGTCGGCAAACAGACACGTGTGGCTAAGTTATTTTGGATTTTCATATTGGTCCTGAATGATAAAATTACTCTATCGCTGTCGACTAGAAAAATTTAATTTAATTCATTTTATGCATAATTCATAAACTGCACTTGTCCTCATCGATTATTACAGACCCGAATAGTGCGGCCAATCATATATACATATTTTCTTTTTACTTTATTAAACTCCATTTTAAATTGATTCGTATGCGCAGTTGTTTTATTTTGTTTGCAATACTGCAACTCTTTGCTCATAAATGCTTTATGCATAAATTTTATAAGTTTTGTTGCTGTCCGTAGTTTTTATCCAGTTTTTTTTGTTTTTGTTTTTTTTTTTATTTTTTATTTTTTTTTTATCAATTTATGTTGAATGCTTAATGATTTCCTTTGTGTATTCATTCCAATACATTCATACATTTTGTCATTTTATTAACAAGTGTCACAAATTTGTCATATTTCGTCGGTATGTTGTATTTGTGCACAATTCGCTTATAAACCATGTCTATGTCCATTTGCAGGATGAGGTTACATTATATATATGATTTCATTGACATATCATTGGCTTAGGAACAACAATCTATTGAAAGAGGATTTGCGAGAAAAAAAAACATCATAAATATTCTTGAATATGAGAAGACTTCTCACTATGGGAGCATAAATATAATCATACTCAGCTAATTGCTTGCTCTTGTAAACTGCATTTTATAATTAACGGTTTTTATAGCCACCACCGAAGAATCGGGTTGAATGGCTCGTAACAACCAGAAAGAATCTTCGGACATCCCATAAAGTATATAAACTTGAAATGGATTTAAGCTGATTTTCTTGCGTGTCTGTCCATCCATCTGCCACCACCGAAGAATCGGGTTGAATGGTCCGTAACAACCAGAAAGAAACCTTCGGAGATCCCATAAAGTATATAAACTTGAAATGGATTTAAGCTGATTTTCTTGCGTGTCCGTCCATCCATCTGCCATCAATTTGCCAATGTAAAAATTAAGACGTCAACTTTAAATTTGGCAAAAGTATTCGGAAGCTCTTGCACGCAGGCTGGTATTGAATATGAGCCAAATCGGTTTGGGGACATGCTTGCAAAGCAACATAAACTGAGATCACCGCTGCTTACATACTTATTACTTGTAAACTAATATAGAAATACGATAAAAATTTCAGCGTACATTCTACAAAAATGGGAAAAATCATCCACACGAACACATACTACAACATAATGTGTGCGCTCAAGAAAACTATTTGAAGTTTTCGTGTTTGCTTCACGCGCTTAACTGTTGTGATTGCCTTACAGGCGCATTATGATCTGTGGAATTGAAGAAGGGAATGTCGGGAAAATTTGTGCATATCCTTATCTTTAGATATTTAAGTTCTTATCTTAATTTTTGCGACAATGAAAATCCCGCAGAAAATGATGTCCTTCAGTGAACATCGTTAACTCGGTATAAGTATTAGACTTTATAAGTATTAGTCTTCATATTTGTCAAAAACTAACCAACCAACCAGCCAACAATTTCAACGAATGTTGAGGACCTGTGTACCAACATAACAAAAAAAAAAAAAAATTCGAAAACCAAACCATGAAATTTGAAAAATCACTTTTTTTATATGAACACCCAGCCCTCCTGTGCTTATAATTTGAGAAGGCAATCTGTAAATATGTAATAAAATGACATACGCATAAGTGCGGCAGTGTAGAGCTAACAGCAAAACCAAAGCATATTAAGTTTGATAAACATTTAAATAACAGTCACAATCAAATTTATATTCTTTTCAAAAAGTCATCTAAAAATGCTTTTCTCTTTTTCAAGGTCCCATTTCAACTAAAAATACTTGAAAATATTTCCTCAAAAAAAAAAAAAAAAAGTAAAGTTTACAATAGCTAGCGCAGCATCTAACGAGCAGTTAACTCATTTGTTGTTCAGCGTAATGAACACGTTTGTCTTTTAGTTCTTATTCTTTTGCATAAAATCTCAAATTACAAACCTTGACAAGAAGCATTTAAAATAACTAATTACTCCGTTTCAAGAAAAAGAATGACGATAATAATAAAATGTATATAAAAACTAAAATAATAAAATAGAATTAAATTACAAACCAGGAAAGTGCAATTGTACAATCCAACGCTGAATAAAACAAACAAAGCCCCCAAGAGAGAAATAAAAAAAAATAAAAAAAAACAAAACACGAGCTAGCAAGTCACGACTAGAACTGAATCTTGGATACAAATCGCTTAAAGGCAAGTACTTCAAAGTACTTCACGTTTTGTTCTCCCCCCCCCCCCCCCACTTGATAATGATGTGAGTGTAGGTTGTAGTGATTGTAGGTTCAAAACAAACGATATCCATACGAAATGGACAAAAGGAAAGCTTTGTAAACTCTTGAAGGTTTTCGCGAGCATTTCGAGAAAAGATGCAAACCGTTAGTATTCCAGATCTTCATTTCGATAGCTCGTCTTTATTACAGATACAGATTTTTATTAAACTTAATAAAACCGCTAATCAGTCCGAGTTAAATCAATACAACAAAGATTAGGAGATTGCGGTCTAACCTTTGCGGCCCGAAATGCAGGTCTTTTACCTCTGAAATAAAAATGGAACTGAGGCCGATAATTTACAAACTAAGTTCTCGCTAAGACGGGAGACTAAACTAAAGTTTTTAATATCTTAGCCTAGGTTCTGTACCGTCTCATTTTTGTCTAGATTAATAATTAAAAGCTTGGCTGAATGAGCAAAGAATAAAAGAGAAAATGAATTTTGATATTATCGGCTATGGGCATTAATCGGATGACTTCGTGTGCGATAACTCTCCCAATTCCACATCATATCTTAACACTATCTTAAATAGTATACTAAGTTAGAACTCGGATCAAACTTAAAGTTGAGCGCGGACGCAAAGCAATCTTGCGATTCTCACTGATCTTCTGATTATAATCTCATTGCATTAATCTGATCTTTCTAACGAAAGAACGTAACTTTTTTTTTATTTCATAAGATAATCTTTCGATTCGCTCTTCCGTATACTGCAAACGGTATGATAACATTAACATACTGATCTCCTTTGGTAATGAGTACTAAAATTTAACGACCAGCATTTATCACACAATGACAAGGAGCAAATAACTGGTTTTAGTTGTCTTGTGTTTGTTATTATGATTTTATACAAAAATTCATGATTGCGGTAACAATAATTATGTTAATTGTTTAAAATACGATGCTTGTATTGCATATATATATATATATATATATATATATATATATGTATGTATGTGTATGTATATAATTTAACAAATTTTCTTACGTTATTTCAATATATACATATATTTATATAATAAGTTATTGCGCAGATAGCTTGCGGGAAACAGCGCATGGAAGGATTGTAAGCATATATGTTCGCGAAAGACGATATATATATATATATATATATATGTACAGTGAGTCTTATTAATATTGGGTTTTTTCGCTCGACAAGTAAAGTAAACGCTTACCTAGTTAAACCTAGTCCACTGTCTAAACAAAAAAAAATATTTTTTACTATTTTTTACTAGTAGGGAATACATACTAACATATATATAAAAAGGCAAAAAAAAAAAAAATTATTTCTGTAGACAAGAAAATTAAATAACTTCAAGAACTTCAAAAAGATAGCGTCGTTAATATTGGGTTTCTTGCATATAAGGAAGGACTCGAAGAAAGAAAAACAGCCGCTCGTAAAAACGAGCATGACAATGTTCAGGTTATAGTTTGGTCTGGGCGAATGGATGGCATTGTAAACCAGGAACGTTATTGAAGGCTACTGAAGGAAAATATTTGGAAGAAACTACACAGACAAACTTGGTATTTTGGAAACATTTAAATTCTACCTATACAACGACCGACCTCAAGCATAAGTCGCGCATAATTCAAGCATGACTCTTATATAAATGCCCTCAAAGTTCCTCACTCTCTTCCCCAATCACCAAGCATGAATCCCATCAACACTATGTGGGATGATTTGGACCGCCGTACGCGAATATATTCAATCCCATCCATCCAAGACTTGAAAAATAGCCTACAAGAAGAATGAAGTAAGATCTCTGTTGCCAACATAAGAAAAATTATGCAAAATATGTCAAAACCTTTAAATGACTTTATTAAGGAAAAAGGATACCCCTTCAAATATTAATTTTTAATAATATAGTGTTTTTTTCTTCGTATCCTTCCTTTATTTTGTCGTGGGCAAAAACCCAATATTAACGAGACTCACTGTATATGAGGCACAAATGATAAGAATGTGTATGCATAAAACACACACATTTATGTTTACTTTTACATATATGTGCAGTTAAGTTTTCCAAAATAATTGCTTGTAATGAATGCTTTGCCTCATGAACTAAACCTTGACAAAAAAAAAAAAAACTGTAAATGGAATTTATACGCGACATAACTGTTGGCATGAAATTTATTAGAGCGACAGATAATATCCAGAATTTTTTTTTTTTTTTTGGCCAAAGCATCGAGGAAAGTCACATCTTTGCATTTTTATACTCATCAGTCAATGATTGCCTTATATCGGAGCCATTTTAAACGCATTGGAGACACATATGTTTATTGAGAAAGACGTACCTTTGGGCAGTTTTAAACTGGGAACCTATTCAACTCCGTCAGTGTATAATCTTTTTAGTTTCAATATGAAATAGAAAAGTAAAGCTGGCCGTATGTGCTCAATACTTTCGTATGCCTGGCGGGCAGTCGAGTAAATACGAGTCGCGAGGATCGGGTCGGTGTTCGCGATTGGACATAAAACCATTAGCCTCGCGACGACTCCCTTTCTCTCTCTCTCTCTCTCTCTCTCTCTCTCTCTCTCTCTCTCTCTCGCTCGCCCCACTACAACACTCGCATTGCCAAAAACCAAAGAACGTGAGGTGTATTTATTTCGCCAAAACGTTCCCTTTGCCCAGAGCTTCAGCAACCTCACAAAGTCTCTGTTCAGCATTACATTTTGAACTGAATTAAGCATGTCCGTCTGCCCGTTTGAGTAACGTAATTATTCGCCTGGCCGCAAAACTATCGGCTTAAAATATCTCAAAAACATTGGAAGATCTTGCGCCCCGCTCATGATGACAGTGTGAATGAGCCAAATCGCACGAAGGACACGCCTACGGTACTACGAAAAGTGAGGGCATCTTTGCTTTTTCAAAAGGAATAAAAAATTGGATTTTTACTCATTACTCATAAACTGCAGCAAATAAATGTACAAAAATTTGAACGCATATTCTATGGTCGATGATGTAGTACTCGTGCACAAAAATGGAAAAAATTGACCACGCCTACCCAATATTATAGTGTATCAACTTTTTAATGGTTTTTCAATACCATTATAAGGCGCAGAAACAAGTTTCAAAAACCCCATAAAATATACAAATTCTTGGCTAGTTACCAAGCTTGAATGCATCTAAGCATGGCCGCCTGTTCGTCTATCTGTCCATCTGTCTGTTTGGGTAACTTTGTAGTATTTGTGGTAAAAATTCTCTCGCCTACAAATATGCAAAAAAATTTGGAAGTGATCCAAACTTTTCAAAGAACACGCCTACAACGCCCACATGCAACAGCACATTACAGCGTTCAGTGCTGATAATATATTTATGACAAGTTCATACATGCACAAAGTAACATCATCGCTTAGCTATTTTGTTATTCACCTGCCAGGATGGATCGAACGACTGTCATTATTATATTGATACTTCTATTCTGATTAGAATATCATACAATCAAATTTTTTATTTCACATTTTTCATAGTCACTCCGCCGACGTCGCCTACAAACGTTGTACACGGACTACGTTACTTATGAAGGACTATAAGCACGGATGGGAAGAAAAGTTACTCGAATTAATATGAAGTCAGCGAAGTTTGTAGAGTTCCATGGATTGGAAATGTTGAATGGTTTTAAAATATCTCGCAAATTGTTAGTAACATTAGTTATGTCCTTGTTTTTTTGTTTTTTTTTGTTTTGTTTTCGTAGCAGAAAGTGCTACATTCTTTCTTGAAATTTTCTATCGTTGACCTCTTCTTTGAAATTTAAGGCCACATCACTTAACTCATAAAAAATGTTTGCATAAAGTATTAACGAGGAAAATGTTTAACAGTTTCATTAGTAAGCGACGGCCATAAAAATATTAAGCGAAGAAGATTTAAAAATTAAACGCTCGAAAAGCAAAAAAGAATAAGTAAATAAAAAAAAAAAAAAAAAAAAGAGGCAAAAAGAAACAGCCAACGCGCACCCAGCCAACCTCTTGAGCTCGAAATAACAAATCAATAACGAAATATTATTAAAAACCAATAACCATAAAGAAAAGTAGTTTACAACGCTTGCGAAAGGAATGATTTTTTTTTTTTTTTTTTTTTGCAAAGCGTTTGTTCGATTTTTTGTTTTTAGCCACAGAAAACGAAGTTAACGCCAAACTAGAGACAACGTAGAGACAAGAAACGGTCGACGTTTAACAAATGCGTTCATTAATAAAACAAAAATAGCACAAAGGAAAAGAGAGACAGAAAGAAAGAAGAAGAAAAAAAGAGTAGTAGTCGGTGGGGGGGGGGAAAACACTTTGTAGAGTGTAACCTTAACCACACTGCCATTAGAAACCTCTATGTCTATATAGTACAACGGAGCGCAACAACTACAACTTCACTGCAATTTACCAAATGCTTTTCTTTCGTAAACTTATGGTCATAACTTTAATGACCACCTTCTTCTCTCATTACATTTTAACTGATTTTCAAAAAAAAAAAAAAAAAAAAAAAAAAACCGTTTTTGTTTTTTCCACAAATATCCAAAAAGCAACATAAGCAACACAAGCAGACACAGATATTGTTTTACTACTTTGAACTACTGGCCATAATTATTATCACGTTCGTCATGATTCGTTATGCATAAATTAACTGGTAGCCGGGTAAGGGGAAAAACTTTTACTCTTTTAATCTTTTTTTCTTTTTTTTGTTTTTTTCCCCCGTGTTTGTTTGCTTGTTTGTTTATATATAGAAAAGTTGTGCTATTAACAGATACAAAAGCAGACAGATAAAAAGATATTTATAAATATATATATATATATATATATATATATATATATATATATATGAGTTTTTATTTTTACTCCTACTTTGAATCACATAAAAGACACACTCAAGCGCGTATGTCTGTCTATATACACGTTAATATACAAAAATGTTATTTAGTTATCACTTTACCCAACAACACATTACTCTAATTTAGTTTAAACGTTTAACAACAAAATAACAAAAGCGCTGCTTCAGCTGATCGCGCTGCTATTGCTGGTTAGCTTAATGATTTTCATGTGTGTGTGTGTGTGTGTTGTCTTGAAATATTTGAAATCAAGAGAAATTAGATGACTGCCATAAACTTTTTAAAAGTATGTTTGTAAAATGATTATTATTTTTTTTTCTTTATTTCTTTTTTCTCTTCTCTTCTTCTCTTTTTGTTTTTCTCTTTCTTGAAGGATACTATTTTATTACTTTTATATATATATATATATATCCATTTTGTTCGATATAACAAAATTTTAAAATTCGTTTTTTTTTTTTCATTCTTTCTAAGAGTTTGGCGGTAGCAAATTCGCGGCAGTTATCCGTTTTATCCGAATAATTGCAAAATGACTGATGATGCGTTATGCTAATAAAAATATTTTATGCGAATTATTCGCTTCTCATTCCTTTTAGCCGAATTTTTGACAAAATTAAAATTAAAGTCATCATGTTTTGTCGCTACTAACTACACTACTAACTATGATCACATTTTAGGGAAATTTTCTAGTTCACCTACCCATTCTACTCGAATAATAATGGAAAAGTTGAATACCAACTTTATTATATTGTTTCTTGCACAGAGAGAATTCGATTTATTCCAAATTATTCATTCCTTCCTCTTTCTTTTATTATTTTTTGTCCGGAGAAAATCCTGAAGATACTTTGTCCATGTATACAAAAACATATATATCATGATGTTCGGAAAGTCATTTCGCGCGTTTTCATTACGCATTTTAACAGCTAACATAGCCAGACTTGATTCTTGTTTGATGTCTTATCAGAGCAAGAATAGCAGAATACTTCAGTTCTCTTCTATCGATGACGTGTGTAAAAATAGTGTTCAAGCAAGGAAATAATTATGGAAACACATATGGACAGAAATCAGTGCCAAAATTGGTTTACAAAATTTCAATCCGACAACTTTCATATTTATATGCAAATCACGGCGAGATAACATTTATCGAATTCAAGCGGTCATAATAATATATTTTTACTTATTACAAAAAAAATCATCTGTCATTTTGATCAAAAAACCACACGGCCTTCCGAACAACCTAATTCCATATATTCTGCTATTTATCAAAGAAGAAAGATTTACGTTTGAATGATATCGTATATCACTACAGCGAGTCGTTAGCAGAGCTATGCCTTCTGAAATGTTCGCTTTGACTACGTGTACGTTTTGAAGCTTCTACGGCCCTCAACTAAATCTACATCGTAAACTCATCATCACGACATATGCATAGTTAATCAAATATGAAGTCGGTCTACTTTTCCGAGCACACTTCTCCTATAACTCTTTAATTCGTTCTATGAATAACTGTATTAAACAAAGGGCTGTCGGATATACTTAATGATTGGCTGTATTTGACTATAGTGTGGATAAGCGAATCCTTTCTTTGTTCTTTCATATCCAAAAATATGCTAAATCGGATGATGGGGTAGATCAAGCGTTGGACTGATTGGCTTGCGAACATTTAAATTCGTTGTTTTTTAAAAGCGATAAATAATAAATTTTCATACAAATCTTCTATTGTTTCTTTTATGCAATAATTGGCAACGACGTCGTTCGTTTATTTGGCATTTTATGCAAGACAATAGGAAACTTTCATCCCATTTTGTTTTCTTTTTCTTTCCCTAACTATTGCAATAACTACGAAGCAACTGTAAATTAAAATTTTTTAAGTAATTACATGGAGACAAATGCTTATTTATTTTTCATCGATAACATTAAAAAGTTTGTTATATCATGACAAATTATCATCGAGATGCACCCTTGACTTGTTTCATCGGTTAGGAATATGCAAAATGTTTGTTTTTTATTTTTTTGATTATTTTTGTGGGGATTGTGGAAAAAAGAAAGTGTTTTCATATAATTGTTTGGAAAAAATAATAAAAGAAAAAAAAATCCTTAATACTTAAAAAAGCCTTAGGATGATAATCAATTTTCTTTACATTTGTTTAAAAATTATGTACAGCACTGAAATGGAAGTGAAATAAACAAAAAAAAAAAAAAAAAAAAAAAAAAAAAAAAAAAAAAAAAAAAAAACACATTTGTCGCCTTAAGTTTTAATGATTTTTCAGAGAGAAATAAAAAAAATTAAAATAAAAATAAAAATAGGAAGGAGATGAGCTAAAGTAAAAATTTACATGAAACTCTGCACTTAACACACATAAAGAAACGACAGACTCAATAGATATTTACAGAAAACGAAAAGTAGGAGATTTTTTTTTTTTTTTTTTTTTGCACATACCCCTAAAACGGTACATAAACGTTATCATTTCGTTTGCCCGTTTGTCGATGATCCGATATTATGGCAACGTACTCAAGAGTATGTTCTGAACTTGCCATGAGATGTTTTGCAAAGCTTTTAAAAAGCAAGTCCTTCAAGAATTTTCCTAATTATGGAAAAGGAAGGGAAAATAAATGTTCAGAAGAAAAATTTCTATAAATGCTTTTGCAAATTAAATTCGATATTTTTATTTAGATATGTTTTGTCGTCATATGTTTAGTTTACTTTATATATGAATGAAAATGAATATCACAAGGATTCGTCTTAAGTCGACTAAAACCTCTTTTTTTTAGTTATATGTATGTTCTTCTTGTTGCTGTTGCTGTTATCGTTTTTTTTTTTTTTTGCTTTTTTGCTTTTGCCGCTGTAGTTGTTGTTATTGTAATTGTTGCATTTACTTGTTAGTGTTAGTGTTAGTCGTGTTTTGCTTAAAGCATGAAAAAAGGGTTAAATGTTATCACTCTGCCACTTGTTATTTTCTGGCCTCCTGAGACGATGTATGTATGTGTGTGTGTGTGTGTGTTTGTGTGTGTGTGTTCGCGCAATAATATAGCGTAAGTTTTGTATATAAGTAAAATACAGCCGCCACATAAAACAACACTAAACAAAAACGAGACATAATTTACTATAAGGTTGATGGAAACGTGAACAAGGTGCCTGCCTAGCTGCCTGCTTTTTGTCTGCTTGAATCACCACAATCATCACCATCAGCATCATCAGCACCAGCGCACAACATGTGAATACGTACGCTTGCTAGCAATATGGCAAGCAAACATCACGTGTGCCTGCCTACATACATATATGTATATATGTATGTATGTATGTATATACATATATATGTATGTAGTGCGGGTGTTATATGTTATGCCAGCTAAGATATCAGTATCTTTTTATACACAATGCCTTCTTATATATAGATATGTATATATATATATATATATGTGTGTATTTGTGTGCGCATATCTTTACCATATACCTAAAAAAACATGTGTCTGAACATTTGAGTAGTGAAGTGTGAATGTGTTTTCCGTTAGAGAAAAGATTTTTCATTAAAGATTCATGACAGTTTGTGTATGTGTGTGTGTGTGTGTGTGTGTGTGTATGTGCATAAATGTATTGGGAAAGGAAAACATAATTAATGGCCATTTCTTGTCAAGCTACTGTAGCAAGGCACCATCCGTATCATGCCTTTATGTGTACGGATTGGCATATGTATTTATGTATTTATGCATGTGTGTGTGTGTGTGTGTGTGAAAGTGCTTCTGTTCGATTAAATAAAAAAAAAAAACTTTAAGTCATAAAAATCATTGTTTGCCTTTTTTGTTTTTTTTTTGGTTTTTGACTTAAACATTTTTATTTTAATTATTTTTAATAAATTGTCCCTGAATCACTGGAATCATTCAAAATGACTTCTCTTTCCAACATTTTGTCATCTTTTATTAAGCAACAATAAGCGGATAAAAACAATGAAAATGAAAATTTGTATAAAATAACCAGAAGCTAAATAAAAATTAATCACTACATTGACCTTTCACTTTTGTGTTGAAAAAGGAAAACGAAAATAAAACAAAAAGTACTTATTGTCTTTCTCTGCATGACGGGGAAAATTGTTAAAATGCAAAACAAACGAAAAAAATACGGAAAAAGGTCATCTTGTAAAAGACGCGTGTCAGGTGTATAAAGAAAAATTGGATAAGCAAAAAACAAATAAAAGGAAAAAAAAAGCACATGCATTGACGGCAACCTACCATAATTTAACAATAAAATAATGCACGCTGCAATGGTCGAGATGGCATACACATACACATACACACACACACACACATAAATATATATATATATATATATATATATATATATATATATATATGTATATGTGTATATATATATATATATATATATGCTCAATCGATTTTATGTGATGGTGTAAAATGTAGTTTTGCATTTTTACTAAAAACACCTGTTAGTTAAGCAACGCAAAACGAATCAGATGATGGCCTAACAAAAACAAAAAAGCCCATGAAAACCATACAAATGCTTAAACGAATGAACTCTCCGAGTATGGATGAATCTACACATTTAAGCATCCAATGCTTAAAATACCTAAGCTAAGCTTTGTTTGTCTTTAGTTCAAGCTATTAGGGGTATTTATTACTAACCAACTATAACAGAAAAGACTTTCCTTTCATTTTCGCCATCAATTCTGAATAAGTGATTAGATGGTCGTTGCATTAATTTTGATAGACGACAATGTACATAACAATCAAGTTCTCTACTTAATCTAACACTTTTCAACTTAATTTTATTGAGATACTCAGTGTGACGGTAATCATGGAACGCTGACAGTTTGATTTGAGGGAAACGTGCTGCTAAAGCCCAGCAAATACGTTCAGAAAATGCCATTTCCAACCGTTTCATCATCGCGGTTGCCCGGCAAGTCCAAAAAAGTTCTTTGTGCCGCATTGTGACTGGCAATGAAAAGTGACAAGTCCAAGCGTCAAGGAAAGCCATTCACCAAAGCGGAATATTCGTCGAATATTCGAGGTCTTGATGTGCATATGATGGGGTCAGCAAAGTGTAGTGTATTACGGGCTGCTAAAATCGAATGAAACTATAATATTACTGCAGATGTCTAGATGCCTACACATGTGATGTCACACGTTGCAAGAGTTGTCCAGGATACACTGTTGCAACTCGAATGAGAAGTCCTGCCACACTCAGTGTACCACGCGTTTAGATCGATGCAGCATGACTAGGCTGGCACATGAAGAATGTATCAATGATTGGCTTGCTGCCAGGCCAATATCGTTCTTCCAACGAGGTATCGCCAAGCTGCCAGCAAGATGGGAAAAACTTGTAGAAAGTGATGGAAAATATTTGAGTTGTTCAAGTGAAAAGACTATCAAAATTAATGCAACCATCTAATGCCTCTAACATGTTCCTTACAACGCCATCTATTTAAGAAATTTGCAATGCAATCTTCATAGTTTGAAGAGATCTTCCACAATATGTTTGTATTTTGTTTTGATCTGAATAAGATTTTCGATAAAATCATTTTTATTTTCGTTCTCTATTCATCTTACCTTTCGTTTCTCTTATTTTTTCTTTTTCTTTGTTCACACTTTCGTAATATCTGAAATTCAGATAGAAAATTAAAACTTGGCACAAAGGACGAGGGCGTATAACGACTTTTCAAAATAAAGCAAAGGTCGGAAAAAAGGGGGAAAAAATGTTGGGCAAAATGGTTGGGCAAAAGGGTTGGGCAAAAATTGCTATCTGTAAGCTGAAGACAAGCAAACAAGATAGACAGACTAGTTTAAATCGATTCCGAATCATTTTCGGTATAATAATAGGTTCACCTATGTCAAGTTTTTCTGGGTGTTGCATACATCCGCACATACTTATATACTACTTAATATACCACAAATTGGTGTAGGATATAAACAAAACTTCTCTTAGGCAACAAACATTTCTTACCATCTTCTAAAAAGTTCAAAGCATCCATTAACTGAATAAAAAAAAAAAAATTGATTTGTTTTGCAAACCTGTGGTTGCACAACAAAATTATCTTTCTTAGATAGTTTTTTCAGATTCATTTATGCAAAGGCAAAATTCGGAATTAGGGGGAAAGTCATTGTAGATTAGGCAGTAAATCAAATTTTTATTAAATTCGCACCCGGTGCAGTGTAGCCAGCAGCGTGCCCGGACACTATTTCCTAGATCACTATTCCTTGCGAAAGGAATTTTATGAAAATAATTTTTATGAGTTTCTTGAATACGATTATTCGATTACTTTTTCATTGACTTCTAAAATAGTTGGCCAAACAAGTGCTCCTTTCAATCTATTATGATAGTTCCTTCCGATTCTTTACACATATAATAGACTGTCATACTCATATGACCGTGACTTTGGTAAAATTGGAAAATCGAATGCGTTTTTACGTTACCTGCGTTGCTGGAGATCCGCAGAATATCCTTGATTTTCATATACTCTCACTACCTTCGCTCCAACTGAACTAAATTCATTGTTATCCAACTTTCATCATCAGCAAAAGTGACGCAAATATCTTTCGTGAGATCACTTGACCTAACGTTTAGTAAAAGTAATTAATAAAAATGTAGAATATTCATGGACTAGCATTGAAGAGCTAAGAAGCTTAAAGTACATTACGTTATAAATACCGTATCAATTATCGTCACCGAAAAGGACTTTTGAAAAGCATCATTTACTTCAAATATTCAAAATCGTATAAAACAAACTCAATAAAATTGAAACAAAGAGTTTTTGAGGGAGTAACGCTTCTTCACTTCACCTAAAAAATTTATAGTATTATTCGTATAGACTTTGAAATTAAATTTTGTACTTGAAAGTCTTTCAGTATTTTTGATGAGGCAATATATTAATTGTGGACAGTCCGGGTTGTTATCAATTCAACGATTTCGACATTTTGAATGAACTGAAAATAAACAAAAAATTGGCTTTACTTACACAGACATCATCAATACCTAACCTTGAACTTAAATATGAGGCTAAAAAAAAAAAAACGTTTCTTAAGAAATGCATAGGGGTTCCGTTCAACCGTTCAGGAAAGCGAATTGTATTGCGAACTCACTAATGCGATTAGATTTTCATGTTTTCAAAACCAAGGACATTGTTAGCCAACGAAGAATAAACACTAATACCTTATCCTACGCTTAAATGTGTGTGGTTACAAATTTTGCAGCACTATTCGCCAACTAATGATTATAATAATCGATTAATATGAAGTTTGTTTAAGGTATTAAAATAATTATTTACATATCGATACCCCTAATAGGCATGCATACATATATACGCAGCTAAGAGCTCGATAAAAATCCCGTAATAGCAATTGAAAAAAAAAAAAAAACAATTGAAAAAAATCGCATTTAAATTGATTTGCAAAACTCCCAAGAGGAGTTAATAATAAAAACAACAACAACAATAACAACAACAAAAAGAACAACAACAACAACAACAACAATAATAATAATAATAATAAAAAAAAAAAAAAAACACCAGCAGACATTTGAGCTTTTTTCGATTCTCTTTTGGCGCGGAGTGAAGGACAAAGCTCAAATACAACCATCAATGACGACAACAATTATACCGAAAGTAAAAGTCATCATTAATGAAAATCTTATGTCTAAGAGCTTAACAGAAAAAAAAACCACTCATTTGCTTGGTATGTGTTTTTCTTTTTTTTTCTTGTGTACATTTCTTCAAATATTTTGCTGTTGTTGTTGTTGTTGTTGTTGCTGTTTTTAAAGGCCAAAGCTAAAGTTCGATCGTAACCATATGATGACCACTGCGATAAACAATTTATTCAGTCGAAAATCTCGTAACAATATTTAGAAGTATGGTTATGGTGCAAAATGTGTGTGTACGTTTATGTGTAGATATAGATGTGTGTATTTCCGCAGGAGTTGATTATCTATTAAAACGTGATTTGCTACTAGCATTTTATGTGTATTATTTTGTAAATCTTTTTCGTTGGCGTTGCCTGCCATAGATAGACCGCATGCAGTACGGCAGACAGACAGCTATACTGACATTAACTATCAAACAACTGTTTGAGTAACTGCCTGCTACGGTATATATAGTATGAATAATAGCAGTACTATACTACCACTACTTTTATTAATATATAGCCAATTCCATACTCCGTACTACCTACCACCGCAACTACTACCACCTTCATCACCAACATCATCATAGTCATTATAAGTACAACTACCGCTACTGCAACAATAACAACAAATGGCGTTATAATTTAAGCTCATTAGTGCATAAAACACAGTTTAGGCTAAGAGTGTCATGCTTAAGCAATTTAAAATAGCAACAACCATAACAAAAGCAAAAAAAAAAACAGACGAACAAAAAAAATTATATTGAAATACTCGTTTACCGTCATATCGATTTTGAAAGGTTTACAAGTGATGTAATATTTTTTTTTTTTTTTTTTTTTTTCGGGGCGATTTCATTTCCTATACAATATAATAACCATGTTTTAAAAGGATTTTGTAATTATAGGTGTCAAAGTGCAACAAGGGATTGTTTTCTTAAAAAAAAAAAAAAAAAAAAAAAAAAAAAAAAAAAAGAACAAGAAAAGAGGAAAATGCAAAAAAAAAAAAAGAGAAAACGCTTAGAAACGAAAGAAATTAGAAAAGAAAGAAAACGTTTTGAAAAAATTTCCTTAAAACAAAATTTCATTTCATTTCATTTCATAAAGTTAAGGACAACGCAAGGTCAATTTCATCAGCCATCAAACAATAAATAAATTATTTCTTTAAGAAGCATAGCCATCGGTTCACGAAACTGCTTGAAATATTTTTGAATCGAAAAACATTGTATTTCGGACCTTACTTCGAACTTGCGCGTCTTACGAAAGCAATCAAGTCGTAATCTTATTTGAACAGACAGGGATAGAGAGATATGATTAAATCATTTCTACTCTTTCTAGTGATCACGAAACTGTACCTCCTGTGTGAAAAGTGTTCAGATTGGTAAAAAAAAGGTACATAAAAAAAAAAACTCATTCGTATGCTACTACAGGGTATATTAAGTTAATGCGGACGTATGTAGCACCCAGAAAGGCTTAAGACAGACTCGCATTTTATTATACCGATCGATTCAAAATCATTTTCTAAGCCTATCTCTCCGTCTGATGTCTGTCCATATGTTTTTGTGTTCAAGCTGCAGGTCGCCATTTTTGAGGTGTTTCGTTACCACACGGACGTATGTAGCACCCAGAAAGGCTTAAGACAGACCTGCATTTTATTCGATTCAGAATCATTTTCTAAATCGATCTAAGCCTATCTCTCCGTCTGATGTCTGTCCATATGTTTTTGTGTTCAAGCTGCAGGTCGCCATTTTTGAGGTGCTTCGTTACCACACCGACATGTGGAGCACCCAAAAGGGCTTAGGACAGACTCGCGTTTTATCATACCGATCGATTCAGAAGCATTTTCTAAATCGATCTAAGCCTGTCTCTCCGTCTGATGTCTGTCCATATGTTTTTGTGTTCAAGCTGCATGTCGCCATTTTTGAGGTGTTTCGTTACCAACGACGAATACTATTAAAAATCCCTTATTCTGAAAAGTCGTTATACGTTCAGAATCACTTTCTAAATCGATCTAAGCCTGTCTCTCCGTCTGATGTCTGCCCATATGTTTTTGTGTTCAAGCTGCAGGTCGCCATTTTTGAGGTGCTTCGTTACCAACGACGAATACTATTAAAAATCCCTTATTCTGAAAAGTCGTTATACGTCGGAAAAAAAATTGCAATTTTCAAAATGTCTCCGCCAAAGGTATTCGTATTTCGACATTTTTCGAACCACCCGTATACCGTATACCGTAACCTTTTCTACGGAAACTGAATCTCTATATGTGGTCCGAAGGTCGAATTTTCAATAATTTATGGCGAAAATTTGCTCATAACAGTAAATTGAGAAAGAAATCCACTTTACCGAATTTGGGCCACGTTAATAAGCGGGACGGTTTAAAATATTATTTAATAAACGGCCCTGTCTGCCTATAAAATTTTAATTTGGTTCAGTTTTAGAAAGAAATCGTGCGACAGCAAAGGGTACAAATGGGCAAAAGTGTCATTCATCTCTTGAACCAACTCTCTAAGGGCTTACAATGAATGTACGGCAGTTCTATGGCGTAAAGCTTCAGGATAATTGCCGACCGATTTTATCGATGTTAGAAACAGAACTAGTCTGGTCCGCTATCTTCTTTTGGCATTTTGTCCACTTTATACTATTTTTTCATTTTTACTTTGATTCACCTGAGAGAGAAGTAACTCTTCAGGCGTAAGTTTCATTCTTAAAGAGAGAACGGCGTGCATTAAAATTCCTCGCCCTGACTTGGTGTATGGCCACCGTGTATAGGAACAAAAAAAAAAATAAATAAATAAATAAATAAATAGAGGAATAAAGAAAAAAGAGGAATAATAAAAAGTTTGCGACATCTTCGGTACTCATATATGAAGAACTCAAATACTGGATGAATCTGAATCTAAGATCTTAGATGTCCCCTTATAAATAAGAATTTCACTCGTAATTAGAAAGAACGCTAGTTTGGAAGAAAAGAGAAAACCAATAGTCTCACTCGTTGAGACTGTACTTAAGTACAATTATTAATTGAATTTCGTTCTCTCCCTCGTTCCTTGTCGCGATTACAAATGTTATGACGAACACTTAAGAAACCCTCCATATGCGCTGTTAGCAATATTTAGAGTTTCGTTGTTCACAGACTCGAAAAGCTTTTTTGTAAATGTTATGAAGTTCCGTGAAAAATAATCTTTTAAACCAAAGCTAAAGCAAACCGTGTTTCTTATAATGTAACTAACAATAATAATAATAATAATAATAATAATAATAATAATAGTTTGATGATCCTTATTAACGTTGTATTAAAAGAAAAAACTTCAACACTTTAAATATCTTCTAAGAATTAATAAAAAGACAAAGAAGAAAAAATAAATATAAAATAACTGAAAGTTATTAAATGAAAGACGTGACTTAAACCAAAGTGTCACTGTCGCCATCAACTCAACTCAACTGTGTACACTTTTCGTCTTTGCGGTTAAATATCAAAAAAAAAAAAAAAAAAAGAAAAAAAAAATCAGATAAACGTGACATTTTGATGTAGTGATTATGTCAATGATGCTCTTCTTCACCGTCGTCATCGAATCAATTTTATGCCCACCCTTGAAACATTGCGGTATAATGCAATTCTCCTTACGTTTGTCACAATCAAAATAATTTCATCTTAGACTTTAAACGCTATTTCTAATGCCAAGCAATAGCAAATTTTAAGCGGATTGCCCGCCAGTTCTTTCCGTTTTTGTTCTTCTGCTTTTTCTTCTTGTCCATTATGAAATATCAAAGACGAAAAAAGGAAACATTTATTAGGAGATTTCCACAGGGCAAAATTTAAAACTCAACTGAATTTCTAGAAAATCTCGCAACGACTCTAACGATATTTTCTTAATTAAGAAGAGAAAATTGGCAAAAAAAAAAAAAAAAACAATTGTTTCGTTTTTAACTCCTATGTAAAATTTAAGAGCCTTGTAAGTCTGTGCTTTAATAATTAAGCCAATAATTGAAAATCGGGACCAAAAGCTGGAAATCTTAACACGAACTGTTTAGCAATTCGTGTACACTAGAATTAGTTCTAGAATACCCTCAGCAACTGGTCCAACTTCATGCCTTTGTCAAAAAAGGAACTAGGAACCATCTAAAGGATATGACCAAATACGAGGAGTGAGAAAAGTTGAAACTTTTTCGAATTTGTCATGCTGTTGCATGACTATCTTGCGAAGACAAAGTGAACTATCGAGTTGCTTTAGTTGTCATGACCGATTGTGATGCGAACTTTCGAACAGTCCCGATCCAACTTATAACAGTCAGAGACTTTCCCTAGTCGCCTCTAGCCTCACGTAGTCTAATACGGCTCTGGGCATATTCTCTAACCATCTCTGGAGAAGCTATCAAGACTGATCCAAGGTAGTTAGACTTTTCTCCCCCATTCGGTCCCATTCTATTCAAGATGTTAAAAGGTATAGCCTGCTAAGTAGTACATTGCTCTATACTTGGAAAAAAAAGCTCTTTGATGTCGGGAATGACAAAAAAAAAAAAACCACAAATAGTACAACAGAGACTAAGGGGATCTTCCCTATCACACTCGATTGTGATTCTGTCCTTTTTACGGATTAAGACCTTCCACTTACTCTTATACGATCTCTTAAAATGCCTCAGTAAAGCAACCGCCATTTCAAACTAATCTAAATCGTATAAGTGTTTTACGCGAGCGTAATTCCCATCAATAATAGGCGGCTGGTAAGATTGAACGCCTGTTCGGTACTAACTGAAAGCAAAGTTTTGTTTTTTTTTTTTTTATTAATTTTCTAGAAGTTTTCTAAAATGATGTGTGGTGTCCAAAATTCATTTCATTATTGCCTGAATCGTTATGAAACAAAAAACGCTTAAAAAGCCGGTAAGCGCGATGAGCGCGCATTTAAGATATTATTTGTACCAAAAAAAGTTCTATGGAAAACAAAAACAAAAAGAAAAAAAGAAACGTTAGCTTTTCCATCGCTGTGTGCCACGACAAACAGTAAGATATGGTAACGTTAATTGTTAAACAGAGAGTAAACAGACAGTCGCTGAGATAAACAGTCTGAATATTGTTGAGTTTCTGGGTCAAAAATATTAAGCAACTAACCAAGCAACCAGGCAAGCAGACTGACATTCTGTCTCTATCTTATTTATTTTTATTTATTTATTTTTATTATTTTTTTTTCCTTGCTCATAAGTATATTTAAAGAATAGCATGGGCAGCAGTGTAGAAATATACCCGATTGCATTGTGGGATGAAAGCCTAGATATAGATGCACTTAGATGCACACAACAGACATAGTTGCTTGAAAGGCATGCCAAGCCATATCATGCCATGCATGTTTGACTCGTCCAACTGACACAATCTCCTCTTCATATATATATGTATATATATATATGTATATATATATATATGTATTGCTTTTCTTTTTGCGGTTGCAGCTGCAGCTGCAGCAGCTGCTGTTTGTTACTCTAGCTTAAGCAAAACAGAATCAGAACCGAATGTCAATGTATTGTATGTCTGGTACTTTCTTTTCCACAAACTGAGTCACGCTGAGATTACATTTTTTTAAAAGAATATAAACTTCCTTTTTATTGCTGTTGTCGTTGTTGTTGTTGCTGTTGTTGTTGTTGTCTTGCCTTTCAGCCAAATAAATTTTGCATGAATAATTTACATTTATTTCCAAATTTACTTTCTAGTTAGAAATATTCTGCATTTGTTTGCGTTTTCTGTTTTCTGCTTTCTGTTTTCTGTTTTGCGTTTTTCTCTTTTATGCTTTTTTCTTTCATTTTCATGTAATTGCATAAACTTTCCCTATTGTTCTTCCGTGTTTCTGATTTGAAGTATAACAACCATAACAATTTGTTAAACGTTGAGCAACAACAATCATCGTCTTTAAGTTAAACACAAAGAGAAGAACATGTTTCTTCTTTATGTGTATATATATATTCTTAATATATATATATATGAATAAAGAGGCGGATGCGTTGCACATTCCATTCACTTTTCTTGGATTCATGTTTTTTCTCTCTCCACTTCTTTCTTTATGTATAAAATAAAATCAGTATTTTAGCTCTTTTTTTCTCAAATTACTTTTACAGCAATTACTCTTGCGGTAGTTGTTAAGGATTTTTTAATGGATGATTTTATACGTGTACGATTGTAGTGAAATAATTTTTAATTTTCTAATTGCGTTATTCTTAACCGAATGTATTCGATTTTTATACCCTACACTATATGTGATCTAAGGCTATATTACACATGTGTGGATGTGTGGATGCAACAGGCAGAAGGATTTGCGATAGAGCCACCTTTTATTATACGGACCGATTTAGAATCATTTTCTCGATTCAAAGTGATTTTGAATCGAAATAAGCGTGTCTGTCCGTCTGTCCTTATAGGTCGCAATTTTTAAGACATTTTAATGAAATTTTGTGCATCGAAGTGTTTTGGCTGAAGGACGAACGCTACTGAAAATGTTTCCGATCGAATTGCCTTTTCGGCCACTTCCCACATTACGGCTTTATGTGTGAAGTCATTGTATAAATAAGTGCAATTAATTGTGGGCCGTGAGCTCACTATAGTGCTTTCACTTGTTATTTGAAGAAGAAGTAAAAAAGTTGACATTTCACTTTTGCGTATTCCGCTCATCCATCGTGACGTGGAAAGGATGGCGCAATATATGCTTAACTTTAGTTATCGGGAAATAGAACTTTGAAATCAATTTCGATCTGCAACAACAATATGAACAAAAATTTAAATCGATTTTTGATATATTTTCGTCTGTTTGCAAAGCAGACCCATTTTCCAATACTATATACATTTCTCAGGCCAACAAGCTTGAAGCTTAAGCTTGCTTTTCAGACGTAATAATAACGGCTCGGTCACCGACCAAACATAACAATCACGGCTATGCTTACTTATAATCTGACTCTGACAAATTACTTATGTACTTACAACATAGTACATTGTACATAGTATGTAATGTAAATATATATATATATATATATAAATATAAATATAAATATAAATATATGAGTATGTTAGCATGTAAGTGTAAATGTGCAGATAAATTTTATTCAATTTGGCCGAATATTAGCGAGAAAGAACAAAAGTTTAAGATCAAATTTATTGTGGCCCCGACGATTTTTAATAAATGATTTTCATAAATAGACAGATGATGATGTAAAACGAATTGAAGAAGCATCGAAAGGATCAGCACACACATGGCATAACATGAAAATCAACTCCGCGATTTATGCTGTACGAATATCTATTTACTTTATAGCCGATTTCGATGCGTGAGATGATGGTTAGTTACAGAGAAGAAGAAGAAGAAGAAGAAGAAGAAGAAAGAGTCAGTTAAAAATTAAAATCTATTAATCTTAAATCTTAATAAAGTCCTCTAATCAAAAGTAAATGCTTTGCATAAAAATTATTGTTTGTGCTGTGTGTTTAAATCATTCATTCATTCATTCATTCATTCATTCACAATTTTCATTTAAAACTAAATCCTTTCTCTTTATTATGAGCCGAGAAAATAAACAGACAACCACACCTCTTCTTTTATGTCATGGAAAATGAAAAAAAAAAAAAAAAAAAAAAAAATTCTTTTTTTTTTTTTTTTCAAGCACGATTTCTTTCAAGTTCTTTGAAAGTACAATTCGGGTGTTTTTTCGTTATGTTTTGAATGTAAAATACACAGAATTTTATGCAAAACTCGTGACTAATCAACATAAATAAAAAAAAAAAAAAAAAAAAAATTTATTTTTTTTTGTTTTTTCCCCCAACCCGGTTCAATTAGATGAAAATATATTTAAACGTAGTTGTATTGCCTAGCTATGTGGGGTACATATTTGTATGTTTATGCACGCGTGCGTGTGTTTGTCTGTGTATGCGTGTGTGTGTGTGTGTCCTTAGAGGAAAAACTTCAAGAGTTTTTCAGCAACTTTGTTGGTATTTGTATTTATCTTTTATGTGCGGTTTGGGCAGTCATATCAAATCATGTCTTGTTATTAGTTGGGTGAGTGTGTCTTTGTCTTCACTTGAATGCATTTTTTTTTTTTTTTTTTTAATATGTTTGCTTGCTTGTTTGTTTCTATTTGTGTGTGCGCAGAAAAATTCAACAAAATACCTCTCACCTACATTTAGAAAAGTGAATGTCTCGGTTTATTTATTTATTTTTATTTTATTTTTTTTTTTTTTTCTTTCTTTGCACAACACTTGGTGTCGGCATTTGCCTGCTCGGCATAGCAGCTCATGTTAATATACATGACTTTATTAAAATTGTAATGAGTTCATTTTACAACAAATGATTAAAGCAAATTACAGATGAGAAAAATTAGACCAATTTTTTTTTTCATATACTTTTACTACTACTACTCTCGAGATGACTGCATGACAGCATGAAATGTTTATAAAAACATTTTCGTAAAGGAAATTAATTTTTTGTTTTTATTTTTTTCTTTATTATAAAAAAAATTGTAATTATCATCAATATGGAAGATAAGCAAGAATTTCGGAAATTCGGAAATTCGGAAATATATTATTAAATTTTTACTGTTTTCCTCAGTTAAGTGAGAAATTTTAATAATTATGAAATATAAATATAAAGCATATAACAACAAACAGTTGTTCAGTTTTCCTAGTGTTTATCTTACTTTTAGTCTTAGAATTTATTCCTTTCGCTTGAATAAATTACAATAACGACAAATATGTAAAATATTTATAATCTCGACAGCAAATTGAAGTACGTTAGTAAGTGTGTAAGTGTGTAAGTGTGAAATGTTAGCGACAATGCATGTTAATTGTATTGATATTCGGAGCAATTAAATGTTACCAAATAATTCTCTTAATAATACTTTACGATTAAAGTGGTAACAGTACGGCTAAAGTGCTCGCTAAAGGCAAATCGATTTGCGAATTAACAGATAATCCAACATAGGGCGTTAATCATGGCAAGTAAATCGGCGTTAACTAAAGTGATCACCGTAGAGTAAAAGGGCAGTTTATTACTCTGAGCTCTTACATGCATTTAGTTTTTACCGTCAGCCCATTTGCTTTACCTGCATTGCCAATGCTTTGATTCTATTCTAGACCTAGGAGATTAAGAAGAAGATCAATTCACTCGTGCAAATTTTCACAAACTTTTCCGTTTTTGTTCTTTTGCTGCAACTGGCACATATTCTCTTAGTAGATATGAAACTCTTGGTTTTCGAAAGATTGTCGCCTGATCTTATCAAGATGGGTGTGACCAGCCATTCTTTTAAAAGCATAGTCCACCATAGCAAGAAGAAAAGAGTCGCAAAGAAGATTGAAATTGCGAGCGAGAATAAGCGGTGAGAGTAAGAGAAAGAAAAAAGCAAAATGTACAGTGAAGTGAACTCCATTAGTGTCGGGTCGGGTCGGGTTGATTCGACTTGGGACGAACTCACTGGACGCAAAAGAACTGAACTATAATGGACTAGACTACTTGCAATTAGAGGGCAATTGTGTCGAGTCCTTTAAAAAGAAATGCCATCTATCTAGTTGGTAGAGCCGATTGGGAAACCTTCTCAATTTATAATGCGCAAGTGGCCGAGTGGGTAAATAATCTCGGCTTACTCGACTCAACGCTTGTTCATCTCGCAAGTGCGGTAGAGTTTTCCATGAAAAGGTGATATAGTGTTTTAAGATTTTAGTCTTAGAATTTATTTCCATGCGAATTGTTTTACTACGGTTCGGTAGGAATGTTTATGTTTTAATATAATTTCATCACTAATTTGCACAATCCACTACCACTAATAGGACTTCAAAGGATTGATAACATTAATATCCATTACCTACGTAGCAAGAAGTTCAATAGTAAGTAAAATTTCTCATCTATTGGAAAAGTATAGCTCTGGTGTTGATTTTTGAAGCTCTCAAAACGAAATTACGGTATTACGGCATCGCGACTCCGAAAATATTTACTCTTCAATTATTTAGTGGATTCAAGGGCGACCACTTTACAAGAATCCACTCACTTGCACCCTTTGGGCATTCAGAGAACATTAAAATTAATTTATTAAAAAGGGCAGTTACCGTTATCAACTTGGCATCTTAAGAGGAATTGAAATTGAAAATAATAAGACTTTCAACACTCGTACGGTGAGCCATTTTTCAAATATGAAACCTAACGCTTCCTGCTTATTTCGACAGTTGACCCCTTAACATGCGGTTGCGCCTTTATTGCTTTATTTGCTCTCGTTATGCGGAACGATTGCAATAAGGATGATGGGGATGGAAGGTTAAGTTATATCATAAAAAAAAATAATAAAAATTCTAGCATACTTCTAAGCGTTCCGCGTAAAACGAAAAACTTAATATACCCCAGAGAGGATTTAATTTCAGTACTTTTCGTAAAATTTCGTAATGGATTTTCTCATCGTTGCCCTGTCGTAGGTGAGTGACTGTACGTGCCTTAGCTTTGGAGAAGACCATTAATAATTTAGTTTGATAAAGTTGTAGAGAAATTAACCGCCAGTCGCTTTTTCAACTCTTACGCATCTTTCAAACAAATCACATTACAGACCGTCTTTTCTATTTTCCTTAGATTTTTTTCTTTTACTTATTTCACTAACTCACTAATACATTTTTTTTCTTCGATTTATTTAATGCAAGCACACCATTCAAATATGTTAATTTCTTGTTATTGCCTGCTCTACCTACTTAGAAAATGCTATTTATAAAAATCTTTAGAATTTAGCACATTAGATAGAAGAAAAAAAAAAAAAAAAAAAACAACGAAAATCAGTAAACACCAAACAAAACAGAACCAGATAACACGTTGAGGCCAAGTGTTGCCAGCTAGGCCGGCTACAGGCACTCACTCACAGCCAGCGAAATAGAAATACAGAAAAATTGCGTGGCTCATGCATTCGCAAGTGTGTTGGAAATCAAAACACAAAAAAAAAAGAAAAAATGCGCGCAAAAGAAAATCCAAAAATACTTAAATAATATTAAATGAGTTGAAAAAGGCATGTGGAAGCCGTGTGAGGTTCGTTGACTCATATCATGACGAATTCACTGGGCTACGCTGTCTATAGGCAACAACATATATAAACAATTTGCTGCAGAGCTGGTGTATAGATCTCTTTCTTTCTCTCTCTCTCTACAAGTGTACGTATGTATGTATATACGGTTGGACTTGTGCTTTGAAAATGTTTTTTCTTTTCCTTTCTTCTATTCTCGAGATTGGATTTTCTTCGCTTCCTTCTACTTTCGATAAATTCATTTTGTGCTTGAAAAAATGAAGATGAATGCTTTTAAATTTAAATTATCAAGTGAACTTTAATCTTCAGTTTTTGACCTCGACATTATTTAAATTAAATTAGTGATATTTTCAAATTCAATTAATTTATATTTAATCGTAAAATGAAAGTTCGTTTTCCATTGCGCGGATCTAAAATCTTTTGCGTTGGCATATCATTTTCATCAACAATTATTTTTATATTCTACACGTTGTATTGTAAGAATATACACTATGTTCAGTGCGGACCCAGATATGCACAACAACAACACACAGCAGAAGTTAGGATTGACTGTCTTCTAGTGATGCCAATCGATTTTGCACTCATTTAAAGTCGTCTGTCCTTTCGTCCTTCTGATATCTATCTCTCTTTTCCTATGTTCAATCTTTTAACGAACATATTGCACTTAGAATCTCTATTGTGAACGGACGATATGCGATCGTCTCCACACGCACTTCACTTAATGCTTTAGCGTTATTTCATAACGTCTTCGAATATTTCTCGACAAAGAATCGATAAAAAATAATCTTTTTAAGCATAATACATAAATTTTTGATGCTCCCTTTTCCATAAAGTTATTATTCTGGTAAATTATTTTAGAGAGTAACAACAAGTAATCTATAGAAAATTACTAGACATTCATCTATATGTAGTCTGCCAAATTTTGAATAAGATTTGTTCACTTATCACGTACAGCCGTGCTTCAAACGAGAGTCTCGAATGAAATGTAAGCTTCTTTACAACAACAATGTCCAACTTTTGATATGTCATGATGGAGAAATAGGTGAAGACTGATGATTTTTTTTAGTTAAGAGAAAAAAGAAAAATTAATTATTCTAAAATGGGATCACGCAATGCAGACACCATTTATAACATATATTAATATATTAATAGGCGCATCTGATCCAATCTTGCATAAAACTATTTATTATTATTACATACATCTGTATATATATATATATATGTAGATATGTATATATATATATATGTATATATGTATATGTGTATATGTAAATGTGTATATATATATATGTATATATATGCTATTAGAGAATATATTAATAGGCGCATCTGATCCAATCTTGCATAAAACTATTTATTATTATTACATACATCTACATATATATATATATATGTATATATGTATATATGTATATGTACATATATATATATATATATATATATATATGTATATGCGTATATGTAAATGTGTATATATATATGTATATATATGCTATTAGAGATTGTTACCCCACTATTGCGTTCGATAATATCACAGTAGCGAGCAACCAGAATTGCTAGTACATAGCATAATATTAGCGCTTAGGCGAAGCGATATCTCTTGCGATATCCATTATGGCGCTTCAAAAACAATATTTTTGTTTATCGCAACTATGTTGCTAAATGTATTCATTATGCAATTCTTTATAAGTAATGTGTAAAAGCGTTATGGTGGCCGCTACGTTAATCTAGTCGTCATCTAAACCTAACTCTTGTATTAATTACGGGTGTGCAACATAGAGCAAAAGTTTACTTTGACCTCTGCTAGAGATATGTTTTCTTAAGATTTTCCTTAGTTTTTATAACATTAAGTCATTACAAGAAGCTTCTTGGAGGCGAATCGAAAGCTTAATTTAGAGCCATCATAAGAAAAAAAAAAAATAAATAAATAAATAAAAAAGTTTTTAGCAAATTCATATAAATGTTCGAAAGCACTGCAACGGTAGGCAATGCACGAATGGATGGACCAAAAAATACGGCAACATTGTCTTGGACTATTCCGTTGATCTGTTGGGAATTTGTCCGGCAGCAGCAAAGTATTGTTCATGGCTGTCTACTACTCTCTCCCACCTCTCAGATAGTTTTCGAATTCCATATTGAAAAGTTATCTCATCTCTTGAGGCTGTCCCTACAATGCATCAGAAACAATATTCTTACAAACAATTAACAATCCATTAATAGAATATAAACACTTTATGCGATTCCTTATGTATGATCCCATCCGTTACAAATAGTGTTGTTATCAATTTAATAGGTGGTGGATAGAAAAATGTGTCTCCTTATTCGCCTAAATTATTACGTATTAACAGTAACAGTGAAAAGTCGTTATCGAATCAGCTGTTTAGGGAGAGCTCTTTAATCTTCACAAAAATCTGTTACAAAAGTAATAAGTAATACTATCACATGTCCATGTGTAGTAGGCGTCCAATAGAAAACTGTCCGTCTATTCTATTAATAAAATAGAATATTAAATGTAAAGAAGATGGCTTTGGAATGGTTGATGGTCTAGACATGTATTCAACTTAGAAGTAATCTCCAAATTGAAAGCAACTTTTTCTTTATTTTATTTCTTACATCTCTCCGTGAAAGTACACTCTACGTGTAATACCTTAAGAGGCAAAGAGAAATGAGGAAAGTTGGAGAGTTCCCGGGTGTCCAGGCCACTCACTACCTACGCACTAAGAATTTTATCCGGGAATGCTGACCTTGATAGTTGCACTTTCTAACTAGCTTAACTGGCGGTAACTAATGGCCATAGAAAGGAATTATAATGGATAATATATGCAACCGTATATCTTAGCTTTTCACTGCTTTTATTTTTGTGCAGGCGATAGCCAGAAAGACTGGGGATAGACTCGACTTTTATTATACCGATCGATGCAGAATCATTTTTTGAATCATTTTATGCTTGTTATTTATGTAACTGTAGGATGGTGTAGGACACTTAATGGTGGACCATGGCCCACTACAGTATTTTTAGGTGGTTTCAAGGAATGTTAAGTGAATCAGTGGTTTTGTTGAAAAAACAATGAATAGTTCAAGCTAGGGCATTATCATATTAAATTCCGGAATCACTTATGAATATTTTTAACTAATTTTATACAAGTATTTCTGCTATGAGCAGTCATTAATTAATATAAAAATTTGTGCTCACATATCAAGACTACTCGAATGTTATATGTGCAACGTTATCAGGAATATATATTAAAATTAGATCCTATAATATTCGCAAATCTTTACTAACTCATAAGCGCCAACAACAAGCGGACATACGGACAAACATTGCTTCATCAATTCGTATTCACGAGTTCTCTCTCTCTCGAAAATATGTTTTTATGTTTTGTGATGTTAGCAAAGGTAGAACAAGATTAAAATACCCTTTCGATCTGTGACGGTTATGACAATCTCCTGTGGAACGTGGAAGGTGAAAAAGCGTTTTTCAAGTTTTCAACCGAAACAGAGAAACTAAACAATGCAAGCGGAAACCAGTTGCTTTGTTACGTTGTTAGTTCATTCATTATATACGTGTAACTTTGTAAGAATTCTTGCTAACATATTTCTTGACCGTCTTTTATTTCTCGCAAAGCAATAAACTTATCAGTTCTTAGTCTAACAAAAACGACAAACAATCGTTTTTCTTTCTTTTTCTTTTTTTTCAACTTTATTATAAGCCCTTTGTTAACAACTATTTTGTTTTTTCTTTTTTTTTTTTTTTTTGCTTTTTCTTTAAGGCTTTCAAAACGAGACACTTAACATATCTATTGCTTTTATCAAATAAATAAAATTTTTTTAACATTTTATTTAACTGGAAAATTATTGAAAATTCAATAATTTATTGTTAAGTCAAAAGTGGTGTTTTTTTTTTTCATAAATCCTTGGGATTTTTGTATTTTTCTTCTTTTCGTAAAGCGTCTCTTGTAAACTTCCTTATATTGGTGGGGTATCGGCATCATGACAATCGGTTTATTATTTGAAAGATCTTTTCCCGTCTCTTTCTCTGCCTTCATAGGCAGAGAGAAGTCATGTTCGCCTGTTAAGCGTTTTTCTTTTATTTATTTATTTTTTTTTTTTTTGTTTTTTATTTATATTATTATTAATTTGAAAAGAAAAAAAAAAAATATTATTTATTTTCATCTTTTATGTCATGACATTTTTCACCTTTTCTTTCTACCCATCACCTAGCATTATCGTCATCATGATGCAAGAGTTCATGGAGATTATTGCGAACAATAAAGTAACAGAAACAACAAAACTAACAAATGCAACAATGATATGTTATTTGATGTAATATTTGACTCTTATCAAGATATAAACGTATATTTAGATAATTATGTGTGTACTCACTGCGACCGTATGAAGGAGTCAGCCGGTCTATACACATATTTACTTTTAACTCTATTATCAGCGATTTGATAGTCGTCGTTGTTTTCTATATATATATATATATATATATATATATATATATATTTTTTTTTTTTTTTTTTTTTCAATTTTTCATTATTTTTCTTTTAATATCCATATATAGAAAATAATGGAGGGAGGCGTTCAATCATCGACAATATCATTATTCATTATGAGCGGTATTTCATTTTCATATTATTATCTGCTATTTGCAGTAAAATACGTT
>KK502409.1:627226-632226 GCA_000688735.1 Glossina austeni
TTATATATATATATTTTATATATATATTTATATATATATATTTTATATATATATTTATATATATATATATTATATATACATATTCGCCAAATATATATATATTTATATATATATATATATAAATATATATATATGTATGTATATGATGTGTTTGCAAATGTTGAGATATTTTGGCGAAATTTTCTGCGCTGATATATTTTTGTGCCCAGGAACGAAGCATATTGAAAATTGATGGGACCGGACTACTTTTTCCGGCCCTTGCACATGTAACGCCTTACTTTGAAACAACAAACTTTGTATGATAAAAAAATACGCTATTTATGTTAGGGTAAGAAATCGGTTCGGATCGGTTCGGCCAGTGTTGTGATCCCCTTCTCATATAGCTCCTCCTTCGAAAAGTAAGCCTTCATATAGGGAAACGGTTTAGTTTGTAGAACTTCACACAGAAATCCGTCCGTACAGTCCATGGCGGTTGATGATATAAAAATGAATCTTATCAAACTTGCATAATGTAGATCGATTTTCTATATGCCATCCCGTATAACAGTACTCACGAAAATCGTACCTTTATATGAGAAAAACGTCCTTTTTTTCTTTGAAATATTTTATGATGAAAATTAGTGCAAAATAATAATTTCACGTAGAAAATTAAATGGGCCATATTCGAACTATTTAGATCTATTTTTGGGACCTCATACCATTTGAGCGCTAGGAAAGCACTTGTATGATAATACAGATCAACATATATATCGTATGACAAAAACAGGTAAACCATAAGAAGTTCTTTAACGAGATCATTAATTTTACCAAATTTAAAATCTGATCAGATTAAGTTTTGGGTTCTTTTCCATGCATTGGATCCCGTGGAAAATATACCTTGCGATGGGAATAAAATATAATCACGAATGTAGACGAAGAAAAGTCCTAGGCGAAGTAGTGTAGGGCAACCACCACACGTTGTCAAATATATATCCATATATGCGTATATATATATATATGTATGCTCATTTTTTCCCTCATATTTGTTTTATTTGGAAAGAAAAAACCCTTTTATTTTTATGGAATAGGTTGTGTTTCTATTAACTATTTTTTTCATTTTACAACTTAATTGAGTTTTTCTGTTTTTATGTTTCTTATGATCAGATGAACAGTTATGTTTATGTTTCATTTAGTCTGCTGCTCTCATTTTATGTCCAATATATAAATAAAGAAACGAAGTTGTGGTCATTTTCGATTGGCACGATTTTATGAGGAATCTATCTACCGTGTAGATCCGCGAGTAGCTGCGCTTAAGCGGTCTTGAACTTCGATGGAATGTCTTGTCATTAAAAGCTAAGTTTGTGCTTTTAAGAAAGTTTTGAAATTGTTATCGTTATCCGAAACAGCTGACGCGCCAGGCAGACAGCCTGTTAATAATGACAAGCTACGAATCGGTCAATAACTCCCGGGACCAAATATGTACATACTTCCATTCTACGAAATTCAATTTAATTCATTAACATAGTTTCCTTCGAGAATTATACAAACTCTCTAAAGGTCCTCTAACATTTCGATGGCTTTTCTATAGAACCATTTGTTAAGACATTCAAAATACACCCCTGTTTTCGGAATGATTTCATCGTTTGATCCATCTTGTTTTCTTTGAAGGATACGGCGGATTCGATCATAATTTCACATAATTTTGCCACTGCGGCTGTTAATTTGTGACAGAATCCATACGTTCTAACCAGTGAGTGAGCGCGGTGATAATTTCGAAACCAGCTTTCTTCCGCTCAAATTGTCATGCAAAACAATGAACGCACTGCCTGTTCATATCTTTAGGATTTTTTGCATAATTTGCGGTGTACTCGTCTTTTTTCGGAGACGCACTGGCTGGCGTCCATATGACCTTGTTTAAGAATAAAACTGCCGAGCCTCGATCTACTTTTTTTGTGAAATCGCCACAGTCGTAAAAACGGAGAGACGAGAGGTTGAAATTTGGCTTCAAAGGTCAAAAATGATCGATTAAAAATACGCAATGAAATAAATAATTTTGATCTGCTCACACGAACATCCACAATGGAAAAGTAACTCAAGCAGTCTCAAATAACAGTAATTTTTCCATACTTTCGTCTGCAACTTTTGGTTCCGTAAAGATATTTTTAGAAATGTGTAACACACACACACACACACACACACACACACATTCTATAGGATCATCTTCATATTTAGTCCAAAACTGATTCCAATTAGATTACGAAAATGTCCAAAATTAACGATAAAATTTTAATTTCAATTTACTTTGACGCACGCACATTAGCATGATGCTCATCTAATGAAAAGTAAATTCGGAATTAAGATTTTACAGTTAGGTAGTAGGTGGATTTGACGAACATCTTGATGACGTTGACACCCTACTTGATTATACTGCTAAGAAAGATGAAAGCTCCACGTTGTTGGGTCCGTCACATATATATGTTTTAGAAGTAAAACATTTTTAGAGAGTTAGTATACCTTCATGTGAGGAACGTACAGAATAATTTTCAATAATCTAATCTGTCTTGTTTGTCAGAAAACATCAAAACAGTATAAAAAAATCACTTATAGGTTGTATATGTACATGTGCATGTACTGCAGGACCACCCATAGTATGGCTATACATGAAAATTTTTTATCGTTGTATCTGTTGTAGTTTATAAGGGACGAAACGCAAGCAAAAAAAAACGCGTTGTTGTTATTTTTGAAATCAGAGATGGTCACAGATTATGTTGTATTGCAATTGTGTCCTTTGACCGATTGGTCCCATTTTCAATACCAATCTGGGCGCAAAAATCTCTAAGGTTTTTGTCAAATTTAAAACCGTTAGTTTCATTTTTGCGACCAGGAGAGTATTTACCATAGAAATTACACAAAGGGACGGACGGACGGACGGACGGACGGTCGGACAGTCGGAGAACACTTTTAGGTCGCTTTAGAATTTCATGCTGCTGTTGTATATAGAATATATATACAATTTAGGGGCGGCGGGGGGGGGGGTTCTCTGGCGGTTTTGCTTGCAGGTGTTGCAGACGTTTTGAAATATGCGCGCATACCCCCCACTGTTCGATGATGGGTGTTATCAAAGTAGATAAAACATTTCTGGCGATTTATCAAATGATTTCAGCTTTATTATCGACGCAGTAAACGCAATCTTTCGCTACTGACAATTTTCAATATTACGACTTTTTTACTTAACGCACTTTTATTAATAGTTGAAAGAAGAGTAAACCTTGTCTCACACCACTGTTCATGACTTATCATTGAAGAAAGAAACGAATTGCTGCTTGCAATCAATTCTAAGTAATTATATGAAACCAAAATCTTAGGCTCTTTACAAAGAAAAAGGCAAAAAAAAAAAAAAAAAAAGAAATAAAGAAAAAAAAAATGAGTAAAATAAAATTTAATTACCTTTAAGTTTTATGACGTAATTTGATACTTTAAAGCACACCCAAAGCAATATAAATGAAATTTAAGAGACTAAGTTGTAAGATACTATAGAAAACCAAAAGTAATTACGCGGAAGTTTTCATTTCATTTCTTTTGTATTGTATCCCATTAACTGACAACGGCTTTCGGACAGTTAGCCAAGGCGAGCCGTCTTTTACACAAAAGAGAGCATAACACCTTTAAAAGCGTAAATATATGAAATTAGGGCTAAACGGCAGACTCGTAGTTTAGAAAACGACCAAAAAGAAACATTCAAAAGGGAAAGTCACAGAAAGCGAAATAAATGAGACAAACAAAATAAAATTGCGTAATTAGGCACATAAGCAAAGAAATAGAGCACAGATTAAATTTCATTTAATAGCCAATGAAGTGAAAACACGAAAAAACACAAAAACACAAAAAAAAAAAGAAAAGATCATTAAAATCTATTTTCATCTAATAAGAGGCTTATATACGAAATCTGTTAAAAAAAGAATTTATTTTTTACTTTTATTTCTTCTCTTCTTTTTCAAATAACAAATAAAATTATAATTACGTTCGTGTTGAAGGGGCGGTTGCTCGAATATAACTGACTTATATAACAAGTCAAAGATTTCCTTAAATAACTGATTTCAGGCTTTTAGACAAAAAAAAATCTAATATTCTTACAGAGGCAACCGATTTTCATTTGTATTGTATTTCAAGTTTACTTCGTGACATTTTTTTTTTTTTTTTTTTTTGAATTTTTATGAATGCTTCCATCGTGAAGCTTTTCACCTTACAAATCCTTCATAAAAACTTCAAATTAGATGACGGCAACATTAGATAGCTTAAAAAACTTAAATTACGATAGTGTTTGCTAAACAAACCTTAGGGAGGATAATGGAACATATTTTGCAAGACTGGATATAGGGACATATGGACATAGTAATGTTCTTATATTGAGGTGATAGAGAAGGTGTAAGGCATGAAACTGCGCACTTGAATATTAGACATGAGGTCGATTTATTGCTTAGACATCACGTATCTCCTACGACCAGTGTGAGGCGCATTCTTGAGATAAATTTTAAATGTTAGCCATGGATTTTCAATAAAATTCACCTTAATCGGCAAAAGAATTTGATGAGGAGTAGAATTAAGAGAAATAAGTTTTTCATTCAGATATTAACTATTTACGGAATATATGCGGATGAGAAGAGCCACGTAAGCTTGAAGTCCTTATTCTGGCTTTTGCAACTTTAAGAAATCCATCAATGCGATGAATGGTGTAAATCAAATCGGTTCACAATCTTATTTAAAATAAGAATATCTCTGCTAAAATCAGTGTAGAATTCCAATTTGCAATCTTTTACATCTCATATGAAATAAAGCAGCCGTTTCCAATCTTTATGTTACTATTACTTCAATTAAAAAAAAAAATTCCTTTCGCATGCGATCTCATTCTTTTTATTTCTTAACCAGTTAACTGCATTTCACAAATATATATATGTCATGATACGTCCATCCGTCCTTGTACGATCTCTTTATAAATAGTTATCATTATGATTGCGTTATTA